>JBBPMK010000031.1:0-124040 GCA_038090295.1 Boletus semigastroideus | reverse complement strand
ATCGAGCAGTAGGTTAGGAGCATCATCTATCTACGTTGCTTCTCGCCCCCACAAGGGGTCACTACGTCTGATTCCTGAGTCCGACTTCTGCCTCTCGCACATCTCAGTCTTGCGACAATATATATATGTATATGCAGATTTCGGGTTGTAGATAAGTACATCGACTCGTGCAGACAGGCTGGTTGACACAGCAATCGAACTGAATGAGTAGAGTGACTTTCACTGATGCCCATCTGAGCCGATGCGACCCTGTTGGTGCAAGCACACGATGCAAGCTCGTGTCGACTGGTACTGTAATACATCTAGCGTGGGAAAAAAAGGAAACCTTTTGAATATTTGTCAAGTCTCTCTTTCAACTCTTGATCTGCCTCTCCACTTGCCGTCGCCAGCACCGTCTCTGAGCTCCCCGCCACATCCTTCGCCAACACCGAACTACCAATCGTATCTCCATCGTAACACTGACGCGTCTTGCGACCAATTTGTCTGGCTCACGCTATTGCTCGACGCCCCGTATTGACTCGACTCGGCCCTCTCAACAACCCTCAAACATGTCCCAAGTAGCTCGACCATCATCATCCAATACGTGTGTCACAACATTTTTCCTGTCTGTTCAAAGCCTCATCCCATTTGTTTGTTTGTCTTTTTTTTGGTAGCCCTTCCAACCAGAATGACACCTCTTGGAAAACCAGCCTCCGCCCACCACCAAAAGACCTACGCCCACAAACGGAAGACGTAACTGCTACAAAGGGCACAGAGTTTGAAGATATGTACCTCCGCCGCGAACTCCTCATGGGCATTTTCGAGGCCGGTTTCGAAAAACCCTCTCCAATTCAGGAGGAAGCCATCCCCATTGCCCTCACCAAACGTGATATTCTTGCTCGTGCAAAGAATGGCACCGGCAAAACCGCTGCTTTTGTCATACCCTCCCTTCAGCAAATTGACGTCACCAAGAACAAGATCCAGGCACTCCTACTTGTCCCCACCCGTGAACTGGCTCTCCAGACCTCCCAAGTTTGTAAAATTCTCGGAAAACATTTGGGGGTCCAGGTCATGGTCACTACTGGCGGAACTACCCTCAAAGACGATATCATGCGTTTGTCGGAGGCAGTTCATGTGCTCGTCGGCACTCCTGGCCGTATTCTTGATCTCGCTGGCAAGCATGTTGCCGATCTCAGCGACTGTCCCGTTTTTGTCATGGACGAAGCCGACAAGCTTCTTTCCCCCGAATTTACCCCTGTCATGGAGCAACTGCTCTCCTTCCTCCCCTCTGACCGTCAGGTCATGCTCTTCAGTGCAACCTTTCCACTTATTGTAAAGGATTTCAAGGTGCGTGGCCTTCATGTTTTTTTTCTTCCGCCACCCATTGTCTCACGCTACGTTTAGGACAAGCACATGAAGTCTCCGTACGAGATAAACCTCATGGAGGAGCTCACCTTGCGTGGTGTTACGCAATATTACGCTTACGTCGAAGAGCGGCAGAAAGTACACTGCCTAAATACGTTATTCTCCAAGGTCTGTTTGCTTCGTTCTCTATGTTTATCAAGCTCACTGTCTTGTAGCTTCAAATTAACCAATCTATCATCTTTTGTAACTCCACTAATCGGGTCGAGTTGTTGGCCAAGAAGGTCACAGAGCTTGGCTACTCCTGTTTCTATTCGCATGCAAAAATGCTGCAGTCGCATCGCAATCGCGTATTCCACGATTTTCGTAACGGCGTATGTAGGAACCTCGTTTGCTCGGACCTGCTCACGCGAGGTATTGATATCCAAGCCGTGAACGTCGTCATAAATTTCGACTTCCCAAAAAACGCCGAGACATACCTTCACCGCATTGGACGATCGGGTCGTTTCGGGCACTTGGGTCTCGCTATCAACCTTGTTACCTACGAGGACCGATTCAACCTATATCGCATCGAGCAGGAACTTGGGACGGAGATACAGCCTATTCCTCAGAACATCGACAAGGGGCTGTATGTCGCTCCCACCACGGCGGAAGAGTCCGCGCTTGCTCCACAAAAACCGCTTGCCCAACCGCAACTTCAGCCGGCACCACATCAACAACCGCAAGCACGACAGCAAGCACCCGTCCAGCAGGGCCAGCCGGTCCAGAATGGCAAGCAGAACAATGGCCATGTACAATTACAAGTTGCGTCACGCGGTGGGTACGCCAATCCTGCTGCATATCGAGGAACCCCCGTTGGCCGATGAGCCTCGCTGGGTCGCGGAGGGTAGGGTGGTGGTTGGGAGGAGAGACGTTGTTATCCGACTTGCAGGCCACCGGCAACTGAATCACGTTGTTTCTTCATTCTCGGTCTTCTTCATTCATCGTCCAAATATCGCCGTCAATTCTTCAGAGGGGGAGGTCCATCCTTTTTCTCGGTGTCTTTCATTATTGCCGGGGTCGTACGCAACAGCTTTTTGCCACTCCAATCCTTCTCATTATTGTATGTGTTCCTAGCCCACTCTTATATATACTGTTTTCACTTTCAATTGCGACATGACCTTTCTTTCTTTCTTTTTTCACCAACCCCTTCCCCCTCGTCATTCCCATTGCTGTATTGTAGACCGAGCTGATGTTTCACGTGAGCGGTTGACGGGTCAAGTCTGTGAGTCGGACGGATCGGTGGTGTGCCTGTGTTGTGGTTTGCGGGAGGAGGGACAAGCAGGGATTGATTGGGATCACCGATGTGTGTTTTACCTTGGTACTTTGTAAGACTACTTTAGACCAATTGATCTGTTGCTTGTCCCTTCGTCATTGGACACCTGTCTGTAACTTGCTCGAGTAAAGATCATGAAAAGATAGACCCCGGAGTCCAATTCCTGACTCTTCGGTTTCCGTACTTCACGCAATAACGACAGAAACGAGGACAGTTGCGACGGGCAAGAGATCGAGTTCATTTACAACGTGGATATATCATCAAACCGTCAGATGCGATCGAATGATAGACCGTCGACTCGGTGGACAAATGAGTGGAATTCGGTAATGTGACCTTAGTATATGTAGCACGAAGTTGAGTCGATGACAGTCTGCCTGTACACCGGGCTCCCGAGCTGGGTAAGGTGAGAGGAGGTCAAGCCAAAGAGAGTTGTCGTACTGCTTGACGTGAACAGAGAAGAAGAACAAATGTGTAGCATGGATATGGACTCTCAAAGGTCAAGACTGCCATCCGTCATATCATGGAAGGCTCACGACTGAATCATGGATGGCCCAGGTTTTCCAGGACCACATGAATACCTTGAAGGTCCTTTCAGGCGCGTTGTGACGACAAATCTCGACTGCGACTTCTTAGACATCGAAGTCGCCTACATAATGGAAAGGTCATACAGGGTTAGTGGAAGTTCGAACGAACACCGGTTAGTCAACCTACCAACCTAGGATGTACCGTTTTGATCGGTCCCGGAAGCTTTTTGTTCTGCTAGGGAATTGGAAGCACGCGTTACCTACCGCATGGTGAACGGTTGCCCGGTTCGAGACTAGTACTTACACGCTTGCCACGGCATGCATTCTGTAGAGATTGAAACTAAGCGACCCCTACAAGAAAAAGCGGATAAGTGAGGGAACAAATTCTTGACAGACGTTTGCCTCACTGCGTGCTGTGGGTACGCGGCTCCTCTCGGCCACAAAAAACACATGCTGAATTATACTTCAAACAGCTTGTTTCAGTTGGACGTCGGGCACACATTCGGAAACTTCCAGAGAACGACGTATGCCTCTCCGGAGTTCAATAAGCGGTTCCCTGACGAAAACGGGTAGGTCGCTAGACGGCTCCATGTCTGTTTTGGTAACTTCCCTGAAAAGTAACCTCAGGGTTCGAGACAGTGGACATCTGAAACCTCTCTAGACCCTCGCTTAACGCACTGTTGTGATGTAAATGCAACCTTACACCTATGCTAGTGTTTCGTTTCATTCGTGAATCGGATCTGAGTTCCCGAAGTCAGCCAAGGGGTAAGTAGCAGTGTTTCGTTTCCTGCTACTCACCAATGTCATTGTAGTCAAGATACAGAGAAAGACCTATTCGCTGTAGCGGATGGGACACATATAACATTACTCAGGCAGTACTCGCTTCGATTAACCGTTCCAATTTCTCTGCATTCATTCCAGGCATTCTGGGAACAATACGGCATCGAAATGGGAGTGGATGTCTACGTCGTACAGCGTAATCATGGTCAGCAACAGGGCGAAACCGCTCATGTGTTACTTACGCAATGATACCGCTGGAGAATTTCGGTTCTACCGGAATCTCTACCCCATTCTCATCCCTGGCCTTCTCTATTGTGAACAACGTCAATATCTTGGCAATCGCAGACCAAACGGACATGTCCGCAAAGTGTCTCCCGACGCAAATGCGCCGGCCGAATCCGAATGCAATATTTTCGACGTCGTCAGAATTGAGTTTTCCGTCTTCAGCGAGAAATCGCTCAGGGATAAATTCGTGGGGCTTTAGGTACTTGGATTCATTGTGAGCCATTGACCTAGCAACATGGGAATGGGTTCATTCAACATTAATGTGAAGGATGGTGCTGACCAAAGGTTGGGAATAACCATGGCACCTACATGTAGGCATGAGTAAATGGGAGTTACATGAGATATGACACACCCACCTTTGGGAATGCGAAATCCGGCATACATATCATTATCAACAACGGCGCGCGGGATTGCTGAAGGGCAGATAAGACAACGAAGGAATAGGCGAATGAAGCACTTACACAAAGGGAGGACTGGACTGTATCTGAATGTCTCGCGAAGAATAGCATCGATATAAGGTAATGATGCTCGATCGTCCATCATCGGCATCCTGTTTCCACCCACCACAGAGTCAATTTGCGCTTGGGCCGCTTCCTGAGCCCTAGGGTTCAGAACCATCATGAGTAGAAATGATGAAATCACAGAGTTCGACTGTCCTCCGCATGAAATGATAAGAATGGGTTCTCTCAGTAAAAAGAAAGCATTACTAACAGTATCAGATGCAGCTGACAATCCGAGTGAGACAAAGTGATAGGCCAGAGAAACCAGATATTCACCTACGAAGCCTGTTGCGGCTGCCTCCGATAGGTCTTTCATCCATCCCGGGTCTGATAAATTGCCCTTTTCTTCCACATTCCGAAGTGCATCGAATACCATACACGGAGCAGAGCAACCTGCAGACTTACACAGAAATGAGGTTGTGTCAAGCTTACCAAAAAGTTCCTTACCATTCTCTGTAAGCAGTACTGAAATGGCTTCTCGACATACTGTTTGGAGAACGCTCTCGCAATCTCCATGTCCCGTTTGAATGACATTCCAGGAAGCCAGGAAGGAAGCTCCAAAACTAGTCGATCCTCAATAATCCGCATTCATGATGCAGACAAGGTATTCAATTTACTTACGCACTGGGAATGCACCAACGAGAATTGAGACGTCAGGACGCAGTGCACGCAAAATAATTTTGAGCGTCTTGGTAACGATATCAATGAGTTCGTCTTTCTCACTCTTCGCGTCACAGTCATATGTGCTATTGAGAATAATCGATGCTGTGTATCTGCATCATCCTTCATCAGTACCGATCAAAGCGGATTCGTTGAAGACTTGCTCGAATATATGTTCGGAGAATCGTTCTGGACTATCCAGCAACCCCCTCAGTAGTTCGCATACTTTGCGATGTTGCAAGGGCATGAACCTATGAACTGCATCGCTTCGGAACGTCTGGTGGAAAAACCGCCTATGTACACGCCATCTTTCCCCGTATTCCATGAAAATAGTACTGAAGTCCCTTCCACACCTACACGGATGATCATGTGTGGTCAACTCTGATTTCTTGTCTCATCCAAAGGGAACTTACAAGCGTTTGGTGGCGAGGAAAGGTCGATCAGAATAGTTTCTGGACCGATTCACGAGCAAATCGTTTGCGACTTCCTCAGAATTGATAATGATAATGTCCTTTCCCAAGATTCGGGTATAGACAAGGTCTCCTTGAGCCGCCTATTTGAGCAAATGACACAGGTGAGCCGAGAATCGTAACTACGCACCGTATTGCTTCGCCCATTCGGCGTATATCAACCATGGGGAATCTGGGTTAACTCCAAGAACTTTTCCAACGAACGGTAGTCCCCGTGGACCAGGAGGCAATGGATAGGACGGGGACATTGTGTTCTTGACATGCCGGCGTACGATGTCAAGCACGAAGATGCAAGTGAGTGTCAGGCTGCAAATACCTACGACCCACATCCTTGGGTAAATGTACGAGAACACATGTGGGTGGGTTTCCGTAACTTATATGTCTTTGCGGGATTTTTTGTTTTCGGACAGGTTATATCACGAGGATAACCTTGTCGTAAAGAAACGTCGCTTCTAGCCGAGGTGAGGTGGAAAACAT
This sequence comes from Boletus semigastroideus, assembly GCA_038090295.1. Taxonomy (NCBI): domain Eukaryota; kingdom Fungi; phylum Basidiomycota; class Agaricomycetes; order Boletales; family Boletaceae; genus Boletus; species Boletus semigastroideus. Next base: position 117,688 of record JBBPMK010000031.1, on the reverse strand, counting down.
CAGGGTGCCTAACCGACGTCGAAGGGACAAGACCGCATCCCAATGTTGAACAGGTCAGTGCAGTCGTCTTCGAACAAATACTTATATCGTAGTTATACCCGAATTTACCGCAGGTCCAGACGGAAGATCAAAATGTGAACCATCAAGTTATCTGGCAGAGCAGGAGCAGGGAAGAGCTCACCTGATTGACCGACGCTCGAGTTTAGGTTATATCCCTACAATGCTAACTGCCACAGCGGCAGAGAAATCTACGCAGTGAAATGATCAATAACATTATTGACCTATACAAGCATCGTTCTGCTGATGGTTGGTAAGAGGGAGTGAAATAAAATTTGAGAGGCGACGTCGCTTCCCCGCGCAATACCAGTGGGTTTGGTTGATCCCGGACCGATTCCCTCGAAAGAGTTCAACTTACTACCAGGCGACGGCCCGGTGTAGCCGTGCGTGCTTATGCGGTGCGGCAACGTGTAGCTAGTGTGAGCAGCTCAAACTGGTTGCACCATGGCTCCAATCCCCATCACTTTTGACGCTGAAGCGCAAACACTTCTGGAAGCAATCGAACGACGTCGAAATGACATTCAAACCTTCCAAATTCCCCGGCTTCGAGCATGTACCGGACCACTTGCCACACAACAAGGATGGGCTGCTGAGGTCAGAGAGGATATTGAACAACTGGCGAAGCAGGTTGAAGTGAGTAGTTTGTTCGAACTTGCAGTCTGGCCGAATGTTGAACATCGAACAATATTTCGGGCTGGGTCGGTACCTTGGCATTCATAGGAATTAGATGTTCTCGTAGATGACCAGCGGAGCGATAGAGCGCGTATGGCACTCAGAACGAAGGTAGACGAACAACTGAAGGTCCTTGATGGGTATGTTCACGACCGTTGTTTTTCTTCCTCGACTCATTCGAAAAGGCTCCGCAAAGAATCCCGAGCAGCTGTGCTGGCTTCGAAGCGTGCAATAGACGCGCAGAGCCGATCGCAGCGAGAAGAACTTCTTCGTTCTCCCTCCGTTCGAGAGCAATCGACATCTTCCAACGAGAAAGTCACGTTCGTATTCCCTCAGCTTATCTGGCCCGAGACTAATAATAGTGATGATGACGTTTGCACATTAGAGAAGATGTACTCCTGAGAGCTAACAATAATGTCACGGAAGCGCTACAACGGACCATTGGCCTCATGCAGAAAGAGCTCGAACAAAGTGTTCTTTCAAGCCAACTCCTTGGTTCGTGTGGTTCACCACAACCTACGTGGGTTGATACGACCCCCCGACAGAGTCCTCCACGACCAATCTCCAATCAGCCTCGCAAACACACGACATGCTCAATCTCCTCATTGGCACGTCAAAACAACTAGTGACTGTGCTCGAACAAACAGACTGGCTTGATCGCGTGCTTATCATCTCTGCCCTTGTTTTCTTTGGACTCGTGGTACTATTCATACTGAAACAGCGGATACTCGACAGAGGGCTAAAAATTGCATTTTGGTGGACGAAGTTTATACCTGGTGTCGGCAGCGGCCAAGCCACCAGGGAAACGCTGAAGGCAGTGATGACGGACCGGGATAGGGGGACTGCCCTGACGAGTGTCGTGGTTGCCGCGACATCGGTGTCATCCACGATTGCTTCTGTTTTGGCAGCCACTGCCACCTTGTCAGGGCACTCGGCTGATGTTTTCCACGGCGAGGAATCCATTTTATTGTCGAGCGCTGTTTCAGAATCAGGCGTGGTTGTTGATTCTGGAAGTTCGCCCATCCCCGAGCCTACCCACATCGAGCTGTAGGCAGGTACGGTTCATCACCTATGCTGTTATTGGATGTCAGCTCGCGTCATTGCTTAATCAAATCTCTATGACCCTATGACCAGATCAAAAATATAAGGCGATGTAAACGATGACACTGACGTTCACCAAAAATTCGGGAAACGAGAAGCTGTGTCGAAATCTGGTTCATGTGCGCCAGCTTGCAAGAAGGTTAATGATATGCAAGCTGAGCAGGCGAACATGCTGCGTGTATCAAGGCAGGGTGTACGCGTCAGACTCCTCCATCAGAAGAGTCACTGGACCAGAAGCCAGTTAATGGTTGAGAAGTAAAAACCCTCGAATTCAGCATTCATCATTCAAACTGATTGACAACTATTTTCACTCCACAACGTATAAAACGTTCACCACCCCGATGTATGATGGTCTGCTCGTGTTGTATTGACGGCTTAATTGCTCTCTCTGACGTTTTCTGAAACCCATCGCGCTATGTTGCCGCCGCTGTGTAGCCTAGGTAGTAGCCCTTTCCGTCCAAGAGCTTAAGTCGTTGCACAATCTGTCGTAGGTTTGATGTACCGTATCGTTGTTATGTGCGAACTCATGAAGCAGCATGAGCTTCCAGGATTGTAGATATCCACTCTCATTTCTCCATGGAGGGTTGTCCCAGGCTGCTAGCCACCGCCTCGCTCGGGGTTCCTTAGGAAGAAGCGGATGATCGCTCTGACCATGCCCTCTCTTGTCCTCTTCTGTGTAAGCGTTGTTGCAAACCAAGCCGTTTAACCGTAAATGATACGACTTGAGAGTCAAGCTGCTTTCCAGAAACCTCAACCCAGAATCAGAGTCGTCAGTCAGTGCAGTATCCTGGAACCCTGGGGGAACTCCACAAGGACGGGCAATCTCAGGGACCTCGATTAGGACGTCAGGCAAAAAGTGTTTACTCCAGATGCTGGAAACATTAGAGTGCAAACCAAAAATTTCCAAACCGTTACAATAGCACGGTTAGAACGGTCAAAAACAATCACAATGACAGGGATTTCAGGATTCCAATCGTGCAAGCACGACCAGCATGGTCCTAGTTCAGGAGCCAAGTTCCCAGGTTATTGGAAGCCATTCAACACTCAACGGACAATCCGGAGGAATAAAGAGCAGCCCACCGAGGATTTACTATGAGGTCTTGTCACCGTCCACATTCATTCGTCGTGCGAGCCAATCCAGTGGCGCCGTCGGCGCTTAGAGTTCATGGTTTGAAAAGAGGGAAGTCGTATGTCACGACATGCTAATACTTCCCGACACAATCCATCCATCAAATGTCTTGAGTCGCTTGGTACCTTTCTCCTCTTCCCGCAATTACGACCAGTCAGATGGATTTCTCACCTGCGCGTGCGCGCCCAGCGACGTGTTCGATTGTCATGAAACGCCAGTCACGTTGCCATCCATTTACCGACAAGGCAATCAATTGTTCAATGCGTGTGCATGTAATATTTAGTGCATCAGGTTGGGCATCAAAGTTTGTTTTCCATCACTTGGGAAATCGGCGGAGGTGAGAATGTGCCAAGCAGGAGACTCCATCCACTCACTGAGTTTCCGGAAAAATACCTAGGCACATAAAAAGTCCCACGTGACATACCCTTTCCACAAAGTCCCTCCTCGTCCCATCATCCGCTCTTGCGCGACATCCTCGCCTTGCTCTTTGCCGCCCTCTTTGCCAGCTTTTCTTTCCAAGCTTGCTTCTTCTCCTGGGTCTGACTCACATCCCCACCGAGCTCCTCCTGCATCTCCGCCATCCTCATATACGCATCGATACACGCACCCATTCTGTCTTCCATGTTTTCCTTGGTCTCCAGATCAGCCAATGGGGGGTCGACTGTCCATTCAAAGTCAAATCCCCACCCACGGCGGATTGCTACAGAAGGGCAGGCCTGTGGATCACGTTGCGAGATTCGCGCGTTATACCTTGGGATTGAACGTGGTGCGGAGGCAGAAATCAAACAACCTTCGCGCCGCCACCATTCAACGAACCATTTGGCGGCGCGTGCAGTGTCCACATCGCCACCTCTAATGCGCATGCCGAGTCGGGCGGCCAGCTGTTTGAGGAAAACATATACATCCGTCGTCGGCTCCGAACCTTCCGGCAGGACTTTGAGATACGATGGTGCTGGATAAAGATGAAATGACGAAGAAAAAAGATAAAGGCAAGGGAGGTGCTCACAAATTGGATCTAAAATATTCAACCTATACAATAAATAATTGACGAGAGCTTCTACGTCGTACAGGCCTTCCTTGACACCGGCTATAATATCGCTTATTTTCTGGATCTTTTGCGGGTTCTTGTTACCTACCGATTAACGCAAGCTTGATGCCCCGTTCAGCACCTTGTTCCCCCCGGCCAAGAAAGGGAAGCATGACTCCTGGAGAGTCGTAGGAATAAATCAACGGATTTTCTGATATCTTCAACCGAGTTGATAAGGTACGCGTGTGTCCAGGTTGTGCGGATGTTTGCAATGCTTTAGGGGTCCCTGCGGAAGAAATTCCAAGGGAATCAGTCAAACTGGCGGTAATAAGGGAAAAGAAAGAGCAAGGACGTACGACCAACGATTCCAAAACTCCGAAGAGAATTCAACAGTGTAGATTTTCCGACGTTGGGCATTCCAACGACAAGTACATTCATTTCCGTTGCGTGTGGGTTTGTCCTAGCTATGTCTACAGGAATACGTAAGAAGTGACATGGTTCATGATCTGATTCGAGCAAGGGCGTGTACGAAATAGCAACGTACTTACGAGCAACTCGCTCAGCGTTTTGATGTCTCGGGGTTTATTGCACGATGCAAAATGGACCATTTGATCCGGAAGGCGAGCTGCCATTGCTTTGCGGAACGACTTTGCTATATTAGGCCCGCTGTGAGATATTAACGGAAAGAAATGGCACGGACCTCCACACCCCATTGTGGGACTAAATCGTGCTTATTCAGAATGACTATCCGCTCACATATCGTGCTTCCGTGCCCTGATTTCGTTGGAGGTGTGGTACTAGCCGACGCTCGTGTTATCGTGGAGGCGTCTCGACCCCGCTCTGCTCTCCATTTTCTTATCGCTCCTGCCGAAAGAGGGGTCAGTTACCAACCCCAAAACGTGACAGGTTAGGGCGGCTTCTGTGAAAAAAAACCTCGGACCCCAAGACATTGATTTCATCATGCGGCCAGCCAGCCCGTACTAGCCAATGTTAGGTGTGGCGGCGTGAGAGGATCTTTCAAGAATTGATGAAATGTCCATTTCTTGGATCCAACGGCGGAGATAACGATGTCCAACGGAAGGACAGAGTGCAAGCAAAGGGGCTTTGAACTCACGCTCGAGATTAGGGTTAATACTGGTGAGGGGGAGGCGGGCATCTCTAAGCTCGAGTACGACGTCTGTGCGCGATAGGAGGGCAGGCAACTGCTTCGTAAATCGATTCATGTGACCCGGGAACCATGACGGCGGAGTTGGAAGGGCAGGGAAAGGAACGAAGGACAGCATATCCTGGCAGGAGAAAATAGCGCGAAGCACAATTGCAGATTTCCTGAGAAGGAAATATGCGGTTGATGAGTTTATGATATCAAAGTGGAGCAGTCAAACCAACCAGAACAGTCACTCGGTCACTGGGCGAGAGCAAGATCCGATTCTAGTTAGTAAAAGGTACTTTGCGCCAGCCGCCCAAAGGAAGACGAACTACGGCAAGTTGCGTACTCAGCGAAGAAATGAAAACAATAAGAAGTAGCTACATATTTGTTCCTGTTTGAAGTCTAAACTGCCTAATGGTAATTAGTAAGTAGCTCCGCTCGGCTGCTGCATAGCTACATACGCGCCCGGACTGGAGACACTGCACACGAGATCAGAGCCAAGGTGATCAGCAGAGAGTGGCAGTTTTATCATGTCACTGAATATGATCCAACCAACTGACGGAGGCGCATTCGGAACGCCGCGGCCGGCGGCGACGGCCAACCGATTGACTCATACACAATTATCAAGATGGGGAGAAAGGAATAGCAACGTTCCAATAGAAAACAATTGTGCATTCTGTCTATACCTAGGGAGATATCATTGTGATGCGGGAATACTTGTAACAACAGAATCGGTAAGTAAACGTGCAGCCTACAGTGACGCCGATAGAGAAACCAAGCCAAACGAAATGAGGAGTGAAATACGGGTGTAGGAGTGAGGGTGCAGGGATCCGAGGTGCAGTGCATGTTATACAGTAAGCAGGACAGCTGAACAGCGAGGGAGGTGTTGACATTGGAGAAACATTATTTTTCAATCAAGCAGGCGTGGAGAGCTGATGAAGAGATGAAAGTAGTAGTAAGCATTCAAGAGGAGATCCGCGGATACCTAGAGGTTAACGAGTATTTACTACCGATCGATGTTAAGGATGCGGGAGCTTACAGGTCTACTAAACCCAGCTGTCCTTGCCGACCCCGATAGCATCGAAGCTCTTGCCACTGCGAGTACGCCGCTCTTGCAGTATAGGTACAGCATCCAAGTTGATCAACTTTTCTGATGGTGGTGGCGATCCCTCGACCCAACCTTTCCAACCCTTTTTGACAGCAACTCGCTTCTTCCTCTGGGAAGGTACTGGCGGAGGCGGTGTTGTGACGACTGCGGGCTCTGTGGCGTATGAGTCATCTTCGGGAGTGTGTGGACGCTTGGAGGAAGTTCGAGACGTTGCAGACCAGTCGGATGGGCCGGGGGTAGACCTTGGAGAGGAGGCCATAGGAGGAGGCGTAACCGAGACAGATCGTTGCATTGTGGCGATGTGGATCGTGGGGCGATAGCTGGGTCCACGAGCGCGCCAGAAGGAAGAGGGCTGTATGGTAGGCGCGCTGACGGACTGTGTGGGTGGTGGCGGCAGGGGGAGTGCAGCGGTGGGGTCGATAGTGGGCTTCTTGTCGAGCGTCTTTGAAGCAGCATTCTTTTTCTTCTCCCTGTCGCGCTCCCTTCTCTCCCGCTTCCTGCTCCTACGCACACTCTCGTCCTTTTCCACCTCTTTGTAGGGACCGACACCGTTGAGCAGGCTTGTGAGGACGTCCCTGGGTGGACGCGGATCGAAATCGCCTGCGAGAACTGCGGTCGCGGTGCGGCGCTGTCGTTTGAATGGGATGAGGGTAGGGGGATGGGCAGGGAGGACGAGGGACATAACTAACTTTATTGAGGGGAGGGGAGGAATTAAACACGAAAGGGAGGGTCGTGTTTTTGAAGGTTCTGTTGTCTAGGCTTATTACGGCACGTGGATAAGCATCCACAAACAACCTCGTTGATGACATGCCATAACCATATCGGACCTTGGCTTGATCATAGGACTTCTCCTGCAACTTGGGAACCATCATAAAATATCTATAACCCAGATCTGCACCGCCAGCCACACTAACAACACCCTACACAGCTCACTGACCCACAGAGCCACCCTCCGATGCCGTATTATCCCAGCCACGCTCACAGCGTTGCTTTACGTGAACAGCAACGCTCGCGGTATGGTGCTTCCCTCCCGCACGAGCGATCAGGGTCTATGCCCAAGAAACAAGATGTGTAATCCTCACCCACATCGCCATTCATCTTGCTTCGTGCGTGGTGAAATGATGGCGTCTAGCTTAGTAACACCTACGACGCTCCCGGAAATAAATAATAATCGACTCATTCTCTATTTTTACATGACGACTCAACTTTCGACTTTATCGAATCATCCTGTGCGGCGACCGAATGGTTTTAAATCATCATACAACATCACTATTGTCCTCCTTGCCCATCTCGGTGTCTTTTCATGTTGTGGCCTAGGTTCGTAACCTCGTGTCAACGCGTCACAGCATTTTTCTCTAAACAGAAATCGCGTCTGTGAGTTCGCTCCAACACCATTTGACATTACAGCAACCCTGTTTCCGCGTGTTATACTAGCATGCGACTACCGCGCTGACCCCTGCGGTCCCTCGTCTCGTGTGGGCCATTCATTGCTTGTTTTGGTGTGATGATTCTGGACGCTGTTTGGGCGGTTCGTCCTGCGCATCAACGGCGCTGATTCATTTTCCCGAATTTTTGCGCTGACATTTTATTATTATTATGGGTAATAGGTAGGTGTTGGTACGTCACCAGACCGGGGCGGCTCACTTCCGGGTCGGTGCTTGAGCTTATTCACCGGATCCTATTTGCTCTCCCGCTTTGGTTTCGCATCACTGTGACACAGCCAGCAGGTTTGGCTTGCGTCACACCGGGCGCAGCCCAAAGATGCTGTGGGGTGCTGACAGCCCACCAGACGCCCGCTACTTTCCCTTCAGGCGGTAAGTCCAATTGCAACTTGCGTCGTCATACAAAGGAAAGAAAACGACGACAAACACCGATTTCGGGGTACGCCGTCCTGTTTTGTGGTCCTGAAACACCGCACTTTGTCAATTTGCCACTCGGGTGTCAACGACAGGTTACGGCCACGTCCTGGCTCGACGTGTCAGACAAGGCGTGATAAGACTTTGTTGGTCAGTCGTCTGATTGCCCCCTAGATCCCGACGTAGATATGCTCAGTGTGGTTAGCCCCTGCCAATTGGCAAGTACAGCATACCCGAATCGGCAGATGCGAAATCAAGCAAGGTGGTATGCCAGCCCAATCAATGCATCAGGCGAGTCAGTCGAGTAACGCGCTCCAGTCACTCCAGTCAATCGTTGGCACAGTTTTCGCTGAGTCAGCGTGTGCGACGTTCCACATGGAGTCCGCGTGTAGGCATGGACACCGATCCCTACGGATGCATGCCCATGTGGACGACACGCTCGCACATGGATCAAACGGCGATCCAAGCACTACTTGGGAAATCTCTTGAACACTCGACTCGTCGGTCCGACTGTGGTCGCACTCAACACCCAAAAAAATTTTGATCTTGCTGGGTGGACAACTTTATATTTAGATGCCAAGTAGGTGACATAAACAGGACCTGCAAAGAACGGGTACAAGCGGCCCAAGGTAGCCGGATACTTAGCGCCGAGAGCGCCATAACGGCACGGCTTCAACTCCCGGTGGAGGACATGTGAGATGTCCGAGAGATGGAGAAAGCGCTCCCCGTGCGAAGGAGACACATGGAACGAGTTACGTTGCTTCGTCCCAATACCCGTGCCCTTTGCGAGAGAGTCAAGGGAATTTATCTCGCTGATCTCTCATGCATCATAGTCACAAAATCATTTCGTGTATTGAACCGGACAGAAATACGTGATAATTCTAGCCTTCCGCGGACCACCCACCCTTTGGTTTAACGTCGATATCAGCCCTTGAAAATCTACGTCAGTATTCAGACATCATTGTTTGGGTTCTCTGTCAATTTCGACTACATGGATCAGCAGGTTGAGGATGCAAGCGGAACGTACGGTTAGAAAGATGCGCGTGCCGGAGCTCCAGAGTCCAGATACTCTCTTCAGACTCGGGTACCGCGGGTGTTGCTCGCAGATGAACGGAACGACGTCTGAGCCCGAAGCAATCTGATTGAGAGACTCATCAAGTATGAAACACAACGGCATGTGAAATAAATGACGCGGTTCTGCATATACGCCGAAACCCGCACCGAGCCCGTTGTATCCTGCGACGTTTTCGGAGAGCTGATGCGTGTGTACCCACCAAGTATGCGTGGCGATCTGAGCGAATCTGACACACGATCAACTTCCTCTTAAAAATTTGCTCCCAGTTAGAGCAAATACGTGCACAAGAGAGTTAATATGTACAAGTCGGTCAGATACAACCTTTGCCGTGTGGAAGCTTGGCGATGGTCGGCTAGAAAGGTAATGGATACATGGGAGAATCTGTATGATGTGAGGAGGTGATTCAAAAATGCCTTGCAGGTACATGCGACATCTTGAAACCCGACGAACACTTGTTCATTTGACCCAGTCACATCACGCAGGAAATGTGAATCTGACCCATCATGTTACTCGCTTTGATACTATCATATTTCTCTCATGGGCAGACCTACTACTAAGTAGTCAGTGGAGCTGGGACATACCAGAGATCTAAAGCGAGAGGAAGCACTGTACACAATACTATTATCCCGGTATCCGGTTTTGTCAATAGCGGTCGGAGCGAAGCAACCACAGTTGGGGGTCACATCTTTGAGTTCAGCCGCTTCTTTGAATAACCTGTGGGGATGGAGAAACAAGAGACTATTGAAAATGGATGCATGAGAATAATTACGTTGTGCTGGATGATTGGAAAAATCACCAAGATCAGAATTTAGACCGGAAGAAAGCCACTCAAGTGTGCTGTGAGCGGGAAGTCTGGACAGAAGCTTCGAGTGAGGCAGTCATACCGTAATGATGGGAAATACTTGTCAGTAAGTACTTGATCGCCATAATCAAGTTCTTTTCGGACTCTGCTGGCTTACCGTACACGTAGAAAATTGACTGTCCATGTTAACGGTGAGCGACAGACTCCCTTCTGGAAGAGTTTCTCAAACCTCTTAGTCGGCCATCGTGCACATACCTCGTCCCTGTGGTACACTCTGGGTTTTGGTACCGCTGCAGTCAACCCCACAATGGTTGCATGATCGCTCACGACAACACGGCGGCGAAAGGCGTGGAGTGACCTCTGTTACTAGTAAGGAATTAAAAGTAAGCATGGTATAGAAAGTGACACCAACCGGAATAGTCTCCTCCGCGGTGGAGTTGTCAATAGAGTTTCTGGTACGCACCGTCTAGCACCTCGATCAATTAATGGCAACAGCAGTTATTGCCCTGCTCAGTTTGAATGTCGACGGATGATCATGATGGTCTACCGCACTTGGTCGCAACATTGCTGACCTATCTAGGGATTTGCAAAATTGAGTGAACAGTAAACTTGACGGCGTTGACACACTTGATATTTCTGGGGTGTAACTTGAAGGTCAAGAAACTGCGCTATGTTAGGTTTTTCCGTGTGCGGCATGCCTTGCAAAGATTAGGTCAGCTTCATTTTGCCTGACCACTTCTTTGTGTCCGGCCTTGTTAACTATCACGAGGGGGTTAGTTGAATTAAACCATAGAGAACAAGGAAAATACCTCTTGATTGGGATTCAAAACAAGACGAGCCCTGTTGCTGCACGTAGAGAGGAGGAGGGACATAGCACATGGGAACCCAAGGACTCGGATACGGCTAAGTGTACCGTGGCCATATCAGCTCTGGAAAATTTTGACATATTACATCGTGCGGTCGTGCTGTGATGGCTGCCTAGCGAGCGACACTGAGATCTTTTACAACCTCTGGGGCGTTCTTCGTTCCTGATTTGAACGCAAGCAATCTTGCGGACAAAAGTTGTCATGTACTCAACTCCTCTGCGCTTCAGTACCTGAATCAGTTGTTGCTGCCCCTGCGTATTTGAAACTTTGAACCACCAAGGATTCACCAGTGGAATCACCACCCTCGAGAACGCGAGAGTACCAAGTCGAAGTCGCGACCACCGACCGCATGTTTCTCACTAAGAGTAACCCATGACGGCGTAGGCCCGTGAGCAGTGAGTAAGGAGTAAGGATTGAAGGCTTGATAGAATCATGGTCGTCAGAACTTGGACGAAAAAAAAACTTAATTCCCATTAGCCGACTCGAACGACTGACCTCGTCATTACTAGTGACGCGCTCTACCAACTGAGCTAAACGGGACTCATATTTTCGAGAATATGTTTATCTAAATATCACTGTCATACAATCTAGAGAAACAGTATGTCTTCTATCAAATTTCTATTCTGCAGACACAAAAAATGCACTTCGGAGTGTGCGTCCCACTTATGCCCTCCCACGGAACGCGTTTGCATACTGCAACGTCAACTGCCACCAAGCCATCATTGATAACCCCACCACGCCGTGAAACGTGCCCCAGATGTTTTCAGGCGTCACCTTGAATCTGACATTCATTTATTGTATCACATTTCAGTGCTTAGATGTCGTGGGGACGAGAGAGAGGCACGGGAGGCACTCACGATTCGAGCCACGTGCCAAATGTGTGGGGAATAAACCGGGGTGCTTGGAAGAGAATCGTGGACGCGACGCTGTGGTAAACGCACAACGCAATCGCGAGCGCGCGTTTTCCGGGCAGAAATTCTGTCCGGTATGCTCACGTCATGTATCGTGTCTAACACACAACAAAGAGACACACCTGGGAGAGGAAACACGAGAACCGAAGCGACACAGGTTGCAGCGATGATGGCGGCGTACAGCTAGACGATGTGAAGGTACGGGGTGAACACGTGTCAATGGGAACTTTGGCGCAAGGTCATGCATACTTTGAGTATCACCAATGTCGTGTTAGTCATTTGTATAAAAGGGAGCGACGTCGGCGAGAGAAATGTCTGTACCACGAGTGGTGCTTCGAGTGCGACGTGGATCAGGAACACGGCCGACCTGGGGGATAGGCGTCACAATCATACCTGAGGTAGCGTCAATGTCTCAGAGTCGACATATGGACTTACAAAGGACTACGAGGGACAACTTGGGCCATTGGTAAAGTGGGTGACAGGCTGGTTGCAAGGTTGAAAGTGAAACTTCGCTGGTATCGCGTCTGTGACGACGTGGACAAGTACGACGCTCGCACACAGGTTGGATTCACACTCCGAAATCCACGAAAATCATCCCCGATAAGGGAGATTGTTAACCGAGCGTCCGACTTCCACCGCCAACAAAGCAACGCCTCAAGGGGATAAAGAAAGACCAGGCATATTAGATCGACATGGTACATACAACACACTAACAGCCGACGCGTCCGCCACCAATCATGCATCATTCTTCGCCGTCGTCGCCCTCCTCGTCCAGAACGCTTAGTCCCAGTCTAGGATGTCCGGCCTCCACCGCGTCCAGATCATAGTCTAGATCGACGTCACCCAGGTGCGCCTCCTCACCGGCAAACACACGTAACCGGAGCACCTCACGCCTTAGCGTCGCGATCTCCGTGTCGCGCCGCTCGACGCGACCTTTGAGCGTACGAATGTAGTGATTACCGCAGCGTAGCAGCTGCAATTTACTGACACCCTTATTCGGCCCATCACTACCCGCTTTGGGCGGTCCACGCGGTGGCAGGGCACCAGGCAAGATCGGTTCGTCGGGAAAGTTGTCATCTGATGGGAGGGGTATCGGTGGTAAGAGCTTGCGGAGGTCGTCGTACGCGGTCTTGAGAGAATCGCGACGTTTTTGCTCTGCATCTTTATGTGACTTGCGTGTGATGGGCACCGGCGGAGATATCGTCGACGAATTATTTGATGAGGTGGCCGGTCCAGCTGCTCCGACGGTAAGATAAGCTCGCTTCTCGTCAGTCGCGGACGTACCCGGAAGGATCGGTTTTGGACCTGGACTAATGAGTGGCAACGCCGTCTTGCGAGATGTCTTGAATGTGTCCTTTGTTTTGGCTGATTCCTTGCCTTTATCTCCTCGAGATGGTTGTGTCACTGGCGCAAGACTACTGCTAACGCCCAGTCGACCCAAATTCATGATACTTGCTGGTGTTACGGGCGTCATGCGAAGCTCCTCTGGAGTGGGCAAAGACGATGTGGTTGTAGCAACGGAATTAGGCGGCGAATTCTTGGGAGGTGCAGGTGGAGGCATGGCCAGATCTACTGGAGACGGCGAATCAGTCTCATTAACGGAACTATTCCGACGAGTGCGCGTGGAACGCAGAAGTGGAGTATTGTTAGCGGACTTGACATTCCGAGGGGCCTTGATCGACGCGGGAACAATCGGGGCAAGACGTTTTCGAGGTACATGAGCGCTGTCGTCGCCAGAAGGAGACGCGGTACGTTTGGTCATTCTAGAACTGGGAGGGTGTGAATAGGCTTCGAGCCATGGACTCGTAAGGGGAGAAATATCAAGATCGGACGGAGAAGGAAAGGACGGAAATGCAATATTAGCGGGTGCGGAAACGGAACCTGGGTGCCTCATGTACGGGTTAGAAGAGGATGATTCCTGAGGGGAAGGAAGGGGAATGGTATCCAAGGCATGATGGTTGTACATGGATGACTGGGAATTCTGAAACGGAGGATTAAGGTGAGACAAAAAGTCGGGATTGGTAGGTCTTATTTCGGTAGAAGATACTGGGGACGAGGGGGGATGAGGAATAAGACGTTGACAGGCAAAAGTACATACAAGGAGTCGGGAGACCATTAAAGGGAGGAGCCGGGTCGCGGGGGGGATCCGGATTGGTTTCATGTGCTGCAAGAGAAGTCTGTCCGCTGATAAGGGCAAGCTGTCAACGTAAAATGAGTTTTAGAGATTGATCGGCCTGGGAAGATATGGAGGAATCAAGGGTGGCGCACGGAAGGAGATGGACATGCCTGTTGTTGGAAGATCTGGTTCTGAATCTGGTTCTGAAGCTGCTGCAATTGATGCAACTGGGTGAGTTTGTACTGCTGCTCGAGAAGCATTTGTGGGGTGAGTGCTGCAGGAGAAGGAAGTGTTGGGGTAGAGTCGAGGGCTTGAAGTGACATCAGGTTGGGCATGGCCATGAGATCGAGTGGCTGGTGGTTGAATTGGGTATGATTTGACCCTACAAGATTTTGGAGGGTATTGGGTGCGCGATGGTGGGGAAGCGGAGTGTTGGCCAGAACATCTCGTTGTTGGGCGTCTTGTTGGCGATTGTGGTCGGACGACGACTCTGGGAAAAGAAAGGCGAGAAAGTCCTTTGGCTGATGATCCTGAGAGGGTATCTGGTCCATTGCGTTGTGTTGAACGATCTCGCTGAGTGAGCTTGCACAACCGAGATCGTAGATGAAAGTAGTGGTGCAAGAAAAAAAGCGAAGTAGCACGCGCTCTCAGCTCAGATCGAGGAGATGGACAAATTGGGAATATTAATTCTTTTTAAATTAATATTTATAACTGTTAGGAGTATTCTATAAATGGTTAAGCCCCTGTCTTTTTATTTGTATGTATTTGTAAAACATGAGACTCGTTCGTCCAACATGTCGTTGAATGGAATGATGCACGGCACAAGACCGACCCCTCGCCTCGCGAACTACCACGGCACGAAGCGAAACCTACTTGGAAATCAAGCAGGTCAAGTACCGCCCGCATGGCGAGACCAGAAGCAAAAAGAACAAGGCAGCAAAATCCTCCTCAGTCATCTTCCACCAGACGTCGGTGAACTCGAGGTCGAGGAAAGTACCTCTCTTTCCACGTCGCTCCCTGCTCAGACGTGTCCCCTCAACAGGAACTCTTTCGAAAGACAGTCGGTCCTCTCAAAGAAGCCTTTCTCATCTACAACTCTCAGGGTCGCTCAAAGGGCATGGCAGTCATCTCGTTCCAGCGGTCTGGGGACGCTGCTGTCGCTCGCTCCAAGTATGACGGCAAGTTTATCGACGGTCGTGAGTGTCCGTTCCATCGTCTATTCTGAGCCACATATCATCACCCAGGACGTCCAATAAAGATTGAGATTGTTGTCGACTCGCCACATCCGGCGGTAAGCCCTCCTCCTCAACAGCCACAGCCATCCCTTCTAGTCCGTCTTGGTGGCATTGCCGCTACAAATCCACCCCTGTCAATCACACCACACGACCACGCACCAAACGGCACAATGTCCCCACCCACGTAAGCATACCGTCGCGTCTCAATGCACACCCCCGATCGATCTTTCTTGTCCAGTGCACGTAAACAGCGCTCCACTGTTACGCCCATCCCAGTTGCTTCCCGACGTCGACAAAAAAAGGGACCGCGACGCGTCAAAAAGACCGTCGCACAGCTCGATCGGGAGATGGAAGACTATAGAGCGGCTGCCCCGACGTCGTTTGTGCTCAACGGAAAATAGTTAGTTACTATACCTCTTTTTTGTTACGTAATGCTTGTAAGGTCTCTTTGAATGGCGGCGCCGTTGTATACGACCGAGTCTGGTCTGCTATGGCACGCCGGCAAGATCGTCATCCTCACCGTCGGACTCCCCGCTCGCGGAAAGACGCACATATCCCGCGCACTCGAGCGCTATCTCAGATGGATGGGCGTAAAGACCCACGTCGTCTCACTCGGCGATTATCGTAGAAAGACACTCGGCGGCGCTCAGTCTCTTCCACCAGATTACTTTACTCTCGGTGCGTCTACTCTACCAAACCCAACTTGCTCTCTTTTTACCTCCATCGCAGGCGAAAAGACACCCGAAACCATTGCACTCCGCAAGCGGGTATCCGATGGCTGTGAGAAGCTCATCTGGGACTTTTTCGAGGGTGGTGGTCAGGTCGTCATATACGATGCAAACAATGGTTCCCAAAAGGCCCGTCAGAGCCTCGCTGAAAAGTTCGACAAGATCGGGATACACGTCATCTTCCTAGGCAAGCAACGTCGCCGTCGTCGTCGTCCTACCTCACTCTCGACTCACTCGCGCAGAGTCTATATGCGATAACAAGGAGATCGTCGAAGCCAACATTCGAAGCGTCAAGATCTCCTCGCCTGACGTGCGCGATACTCCCGATCTTGCATCGCCAGAGCCGCTGATCCCGTCCTAGTATCGTGACTGGGACCCAGACAAGGCAGTCGAAGACTACTATGGTAGAATACATGACAGGGAAATGTCCTATGAGACCATCACAGAGACTAATTGGCCGTTTCTTCGCATTTTCAACGTAAGACTGCGTCCAACGATCCAACCATCTGCTGACAACTCGTAGGTCGGAGAGAAGATCATGGTCAACGTGAGTCTATGTGCGTATCGTCGTCATGTTTTATCTGACTGGTCGCTTGGTAGAAAATCAGAGGCTACTTGCAGGCCAGTCGTTCCATGCGCACATTTTGTGAGACTCATGTTCGCCTATAGTCACGGATCGTGTTTTTCCTCATGAACATTCACAACCGGTTCCGCATGATTTATTTTGCGCGCGTGAGCTCCCGTTCACCCCAGCCCCCCTAAAGATTAATCTCAGTCTGCCAGTCTGGCCAATCCCTGATCGAGCACTCCTACAAGGCCGATTCTGACCTGTCTCCTGCAGGATGGGAGTATGCAGAGAAATTGAAAGAGTTTGTCACAGAGAGGAGAGCAAAGGCACTGGAACAGCGTGGTTATAACCCGAGCGATCGACGCCTAGTGGTACGTCTTTGGTTTCTGTCCTTCAGCATGGCACTATAAATCATCCCAAGATCTGGACTTCAACGCGTCGCCGTGCTCATCACACCGCCTGGCCATTCCAGACTGTTCAATCGTCGCTTTCCTCGATGTCCCTGGAAGCGGGTTCAGCCACAGACCCGATGGACCCGTCCACTGCACCGAAAGAAGGTGCGGGTAGGCTCAGAGTCAAGGTGATTGAGAAAACGCAGATGTCGGAGATTAATCCGGGCGTTTGGGATGGTCTTACACCAGATCAAGCCAAGAAGTTTTATCCCGAAGAGTGGGCACGTTTCGTAAAGGATCCCTATGCGTTCCGTGCGCCTCGCGCCGAGAGCTATCACGATTTATCAGGTGCGCTCTCGTCCCGAGCATCCTCGAACGCGTCGTCATATTCCACTACAGTGCGTCTAGAGCCTGTACTGATAGAGTTGGAGCGAGAAAAGGAAGATCTTCTTATCATTGGTCATTCATCTGTGATCCGGTGCTTGTTGGCGTACCTCATTGGCTTGCCCGCGTCAGAGATCCCAGCGATCGAGATCGCGAGAGGGGACCTGCTCGAGGTGGTGCCGACGTCGTATGGTGTGCATAGCCAGGCGTTCCATTTCTGGGACGGACCTGGCCGGCTCGTCGTCAAGCCCGATGGCGAAGACTATCTATCGCACAGGGACGAGACCAACTTTTATGAGAACTGGGCGGAAGATACAAAGGGGAAGAAGCGGATGACGACCGTAGACATCGCATCCTTGTCCAGTCTTGACTTGTTTCATTAATTAATCATCAAGTTTAAGTAGTTTGCGCTTGTTGAATTGGCAAGTCTTTGTAACAACTCACATCCATGCCATGGTACTCGCCACCGACTCGTCGAGAGCTTTCGCTTATCCTCTTCTCTCTCACAACTTTTGTTCTTTTTTATAACCTTGAAACTTCGTTTTCTACCAATCCGTCGGTGGAGCAAGCGGACCAGAGCGGTGCCGACTGGGACGAGGACATTTACGGGAACTGGACATGGGAGGAACAACGTGTCGCCGCGAATGCTCAAAAGTACCCTAATCCGACCGTCGACAAGTTGTTCCAACCAAACATCTTTGGAACCGTCGGCGTCAACGATGGCACCCTTGACTGGGTAGAAAAAATACCAACGACCAAAGTCTTGAAGCACGTACCAGGTCTGCCAGCGCATTTCTTCGTGGTGTACATAGTTGCTCACACTTGGTGTAGGGTATACGATCATGGACAACGTATTCATGCTGAACGGCACACTGTTCATCGTTTCGGACGACCCCTCCTTTCCACCGCTCGGCTCCATTGCGTCGTCTGGGGAGAACCCGGGTGCGGTTCCTCGACCTTCTGATTGGCAGATACTCTCCACAACCCAGGCGAGCGAAACGTTGGGATCGTTTGGTGGTCTGTGCGTATTTCCCTTCAATTCTATTCTTGCGCTGTGGTGGTGCTCAACCCCAAACCATACATCTAGCATACACGGCGTGAGCTGGCTCGTCACGGACACATCACCGAGTTCGTTCACTGTACTACTGTATCCACACACTGCTCATCCCTGCACCCAGGCAACTATACTCTTCTCTCTCTCTGGCGCACTTACTCCGCACTCGACATATTCCTCTCCCCCGACGCACTGACCCTTCCACCACCACGCCGCATCTTCTATCCCAATCTACCTACCTTTGTGGGCGAGACGCCCGAGGAAAATCCCATCATCCTCCGTCAACGCTCCCCGAGTGGATTTCACCCAATGCTCGCCAAGGCAGCTTTCCCAACCCTCGGACTTATGTATGCAGAAGACTGGGCCGACTACGCGTTCTTACATGTCCCATTCCTGCTCAAACGTGTCGTTGTGGCAGATCAAGGCGCAGCCCGCCGCGCGCGGGCCGACTTACCTCCATTCGCAGTCCCTCTCACGGAACTCGACGCCTCGAACGAGTGGTGGGAACCGATTCGAAGAAGCGTGGCGAGGTTCCTGGGCGTGCCTGAGCGGGCCCCTACGAATGCATTGACCGTCGTGACCTACCTATCGCTCCAAGACGCAGAACAAGGACCCAAGATGAGACCGTCGGACCACGAAGCGCTGACGCATGCGCTCGGCGAACTCGGAAGCGGGTATGAGGTTCACATTGTTTCGACAGAGACGTCGTGGGCGGAGCGCTTTCGTGCGATCACACAGTCTACGGTGAGTGATGAATATCCATCGTGATTGTAAGGCTGACGTGATCGGTGCCGCGACTTGCATCGTAGGTTGTGATTGGCATATATGGTGATCATATGGCAGATTGTGTGTATGCCCCGCCATCGGAACGTACGACGATCGTGGAGATGTTTCCTCCGGGGGTGTTTGTTCAAGATGTCCAGGCGTCAGTCGGGGCGCTGGACGTCCGCTACTTTGCCTGGTGGGAGGCTCGGTGGGTGTTTTCGTTTGGGATGGCTCGTTGGCTTCTGACCCTATTTTGTGTGTTTTGTAGGCAACACGGAGTCGATGCGCTGCCTCTGGTTGCACCACCAGATCCAGAGAAGAGCAATGAAGTACCAATTGATGTGGATGCGTTGATGCAGGCAATTAGACAGCTTGCTTGAGAGGTGGAGCTTACCGTCTGCTGCTTTCCTTACTGCTATACAATTTACATTTAGAATGAATACGATGACCTTTGCGTCACATTGGTAATGACGACGCGCGAATAGCCCTAGCCCGCCATACAAACATTTGTTGCGTTGCAAGTGTTTTAAGGGCATTGATACTTTTGTGATAGTTTTATCTTAACTTCTACTATGTAGTGAATCTCCGTGTGGGCTGCACGACTTGCTGAGTAAAATGGCTTGAACTTGCGAGGATATTGTATTCTCGCTAGCCTCGGTGTGCTTCCTTTTACCAACGCATACCCTCGAGCGCAGCACAGCCGGTAGTACAAGACTTTTCTTCGGCAAGATACCAACGTACATTGCTCGGCTTTCGAAGGACTGGGAACTTGAAACCACTAAACCATCTTACACCGTCACGGCAATTCCAGATCTGAAACATCATCCTGAATCAAGGGGTCCTCCCCTTCGAGACCACCAACCACAAGACGGTCATGACCGCAAACACGGCCACGAGCCTACACACGGATCGGATTAGCGCCGAACACGAACACGAGCAACAGCAAAGGGAAACGCACACGGGCTGCAACGCCTTCACACCTGCCCGCTGTGCGATGGCACCCGTGATGAACGGGACGAACGCTGAGCCTGCTTGTCCAGCCCCCGCGATCCACCCGATGGCGGCGGTGAGAAGCCATTGTGGGAGGACGCGACCGGCATGGTTCATTGCGAGCGGGTACATCGGTCCGAGAAGTACACCAATGCATGCAACCGCGATGGCGTCGCCGATCAAGGAGGGGACAAACCAGACGAAAAATTGGAGCCTGAGGTATGGAAGAGCAAGGAATAGTGTGTGAGGTTGTCGGTACAAGATAATGACAAGATTGGGACCCACGCGACCGCAAGGAGCGAGTAGACGAGTAATACGCGTGGTTCGCCAATCAGCTTGTTTACCTTCAGAAGGGCCACCCGACCAATAGTCAGGCCTTTGCGATGACAGTTACTCCGTCTACGATGCTAGGCCCGCGCGAGAGTACACACCTGCCCAGAATCCAGTTGAAATGTACCCCGAAGACGAGTTCCCGTGTCGGAAATCAATGACATACGTCACAATCCATCCTGGCGGATGCGGATCACTCTTTCGAAGAAAAGAGGTGCACAGCAGCCTGAAACTCCACGTACCACCTAGAGTTACCTCTGCACCAACGTAACAAAGAATAAATAATGCAAGGAGGTGGACAACTTTGAGCGCCATAACCTGGGAAAAGAGACTTTGTGTGCTCGTCCCCTTTTCCGTGTCCATGATTCCAATCTCCGCGAGACATTCTGACATTCAAGGGTAAGAGATCAAGCACAAATTTTCGACGAGGTGTACGGACCGTCCTGATTTCTCAGCCGAAATACGCCCGTCAGAAAGATGGTGTTCAACACCGCGATCCCAAGGCACGTCAAATAGTGATAGGACCAGTAGGGAACCTGAGCAAAGTAGGTGGCGGACAAGGGCGACAGCAGTGCACCCACGCCTTTGGGAATAAGATGCAGCGATGAAATGATGAATCGCGCGTACCGTATGCTAACGACACAGGTGGGGATGTCAACATCGACTACAGCACTTTTAAAATTGATGGTACCTCCCATGAAGAGGCCCATGCGGAGCCCAGGATTGTCCTTGAAGCGGATCACGTAGCCAACATTTTGAGCAGCCTCACAGGTGGAATGTCGATGAGAGCACAAGAAGAAACCGCTTCTCGCTGACCTGTAATGCGATTCCGTAGCCATTGATGGTATACGCAAAAAGGAAAGCGGGGAAGGGCACCGCCGCCGCCTCGATGCAGTACGCGAGAACCTGGATAAGCGAACCTTGGGGGAAGAATGACGTTGAAGATCGCGAGTGAATCCATAATCCTAAACAGGCAGACGAGTTACCTATAGCGAGAATCTAACGGGAGAGAATTTGCAAGAGAATTTGCAAGGGAACGGACGCGCACGGACCTTTCCAAAACCGATTCTTTCCGTTAGGAACATATTGGAGATTGACCCAGAGATGTACCCCTGTATTTGATGCATGGCTTGAATATAATGACAGACCTCGATATCGTTTACTTACCAAGGTAGTGAAGACAAATATCAAGGACACTGCAGCATATCCGACCTATGTCTGCGTTCAGGAAAGCATCGCCGAGCGAAACGAGGGCATACATGATACACTTGCTGTACCTTCGGCAACAGCGGTCCATTAGATCCATCATTCCACCCGCTCAGCACCGCGGTCCAGCACAGTGCTGCAAAGTGCACGTTAGCGCGCAAAGAGAGGGGTGCACGAGAGAGGGAGAGAGGATTCGGGGAATTCCCGGGACAGTCGATTTGCGGGTTGTCGTCAGCATTCTTGGCACTGACGTTCGAACCTTCTTCCTTGTTTTGCGTCATAACATACAACGAGAAGTGTGGAAGCCCGACCTAGACGCAAGGGGATCAATTAGAGTTCCAAGGGGACATGATTTATCGCACTATCTCAACGCTCGTAGAATACCAGCTTAGGAGGAAAGAGGGGTGTGATTTCTAGACACCGTCAGTCTTATGTGGAGCCAGCGTGTCAGACAATTGCAATGGGTAGTTCGGGAAGAAGGGAATGCTCCTCGAGACATATGCAGTGACCGGGTTGCTCCGCTGATCCGTAACCACACAGGTTGTCTAAATTCCATGTCTTAAGTACGATCACCGTGGTTGAATAAAACTCACAAGTTGCGAGGGAATGTTTGTAGTACCAGATGGCAACAATCATAGAGGGCAACAACTCCGACGGGCCCTCCACATTGACTCCAGCTTAGGTTTTGGCGCCTTGATCGACAACGGACGCTCGCCCAGCGTGGTTCCGATGCATGCGAAAAATCGGCCCGCAAGCTAAAGAGGTCGAAGGCATGCCGAAGTGCACGTTAATTCAAGTACGAGTTGAAACACCCATCAGTTTCATTTGCGTGGTCGCTTCCCGTGACGCTCCGAGGTCGTATACCACGAAGGAGAGCCGCGACAGAACCAAGCCTTGAGATTGTCAAAGCCCATCTCAATTAGACTTGTTTTCCAGTGTCGATATCCGAATGACACGCAAACGCTTCATTTCATGGGCGAGTCACACATGAACAATTTGGGTGCATCAGCGCAGCATGTCGTACATCATTAGATTGCGTGGTTAATACCGTTGTTATGTTGTGTCATTAATCGGTGCGCCTTGAACCCTTGCTGGGCACGATCGCCCAGAGGACCGTCATGAACGCCATCATCGCTACCAACCTATACATGACAGGTGAGAGCGATCCAGCCAACATAGGCCATCACACTCACAATGGTTGCAAAGAACTTATACCTGTCTTGGATGCAATCGCACCAGTCATGAAGGGCATCAGCGCCGAGCCTGCTTGACCGAAGCCTGCGATCCATCCAATCGAACCTACCACATACTGCGTCAGTCCCGGCATCTTCGTGAGGAAATGCAACAGGGACGTTACCAGTCAAGAGCCAAGCTGGCAGGACACGCCCAGCGTGGTTCATTGTAATCGGATACATTGGTCCAAGCAAGACCCCGATGATCGCAACCGCTACGGCGCCACCGATCAATGATGGTACTAACCAGACAACCAACTCTAATCCGATGGCAAGAAGTGCGTAAATGAACAGGACCCTCCGTTCTCCTACCTGAAATGATCGAGATACGGTGATGGAAGATAGCAGATGCGAAAAATATACCTTCTTGTTGAGCCACAACAAGGCAACACGACCCGTCATTAAACCTGGTGGGCCGCATAAGTAAGATGGGGTCAGGTTCTTTTTGGATGACATACCCCCGAAAAATCCGGATGATATGTACCCGGACGCCGGGCCACCGCCACGGACGTCGATGACATACGTTACAATCCAGCCTGGAGGTCACCGTGAATTCGGCGCAGACATTATCACGATGGACACACCTCCAAGAGTAACCTCGACGCCAACGTAAACAAGGATGAACACTGCAAGAAGGTGTACATCCTTGAGTGCAAATATCTGTCTAAAATGACTGTTTTCACTCTCGTTCCGCTCCCCTGCGGGCTGTCCAATCTCTGCCAAGCATTCTGCGAGCGACGTCAGCATCGAATACGACCGAGGCATGGTTGGAACTACTTAACCGTCCTGGCTTTTGAGGCGAAAAACTGCAACCAAGAGGACAGTGTTTATTAATGCGATTGCCAGCGACGTGAGATAGTGGAAGGACCAGCGTGGAAGTTGAGCAAATTGTGTGGCCACGAGCGGAGACGACAGCGCGCCGGCGCCTTGAATATAAAACGCGTGACGTCAGACCTCATACACGACGCACGAGACGACCCATACCGTAAGCCTAACATATTTCAGTCGTGCTCAATGGACAAAAAAGGCGCATACTGCGTGTAAGATCCCCATTTTAGTTTCTGCATTGTCCTTGAGACTAGCCACAAATCCGTTCGCCTGAGCGTCCTGGAATATCGTTTACTACTAGGAGTAACATACAAGACAAGCAACGGACCTGCAGTGCCATGCCAATACCGTTGATAGCATAGCCCAGGACAAACGCAGGGAAAGGCAGGGCGGCAGATTCGATGGTATAACCAATCATCTGGAGTACAGATCCTGGAAGGCGAGGGAGTTGGTACATCATCACTTGCGCATAAGAAACCCAGTTACACTACATACCAAGAACGATAACCTAGGGTGCAGAATTTAGTACGTCAACCGCCCGAGACCGTCGCCACGATGGAAGTAAAGCAACCTTGCCGAATCCATATCGATCGTTCAGCACGACGTTCGAAAACGCGCCTGTCAAGAATCCCTTTCGATAGGTCAACAATCCGAATTACGAATTATTGAGACGACACCCACCGTGCAAGCAAACACGAAAATCAGGGATACCACCGCGAAGTTGACCTATTCTTACGCGTCAACATCCGATGTCAACGTCAGAGTCTCAGGACACTCACGTGGTAAACTTTTTGTATCCGTGGCAGCAGCGGACCCGTTGTACCGTCGTTCCAACCTGTGAGGTATAGCGTCCAGCACAGGGTCGCGAACTGGAGGCGTGCGCGAAGGCGTTTTGCCTTGGTCTGAACTACGGCATTGTTACTGGGATCGCCCGTGTGGGAGAGTTGCTTCATTGCGATAGCATTGCGTGCCAGATCGCTCGATACGACGTCGTCGCTGGATCTACTAGTGGTTCGGTGTTGTGGATTTACACCGCCTTTTGTGATGGATTGTGGCATGCCTCGAGGAGAGAATTCTTTCTGCCCCGCATGAAACTGAGTCAACGATATTTATATGAGACCATGAGGGAGTGGGAACAAAGCGTGTGAGGGTCAGGTTATCATTGTTTACAGTATTTATAGTTCCGTAAACATAACTTCGAGGTTGGTCGTCGTCTCTGTATATATATATATTCGTCCTGCGTCTCGACGTTACGGAAAGAATGAAACGAAATGGATCACCGAGAGAAAGCGAAATAGACGTGGATGAACATTGTATTATCAACACTCTTCTCTATGCCAAGGCCAAGCTCAAAAGTTGTTAGCCCCGTTGACCTTGTCCTTGAGTTGATTGATAAACTGTTGGTAACTCGGCAACACGTCCGCGCGGTCTTGGATGAGACAGCTCAGTGCCCACAGCCGCAATGGTGGCTCCCCGTCCTCCTTGACGACGTACAGATGAGGGTAGTACACCCCTCGGCGTAATTCACGCGTCTTTTGTATAACGGCGTTGACACGTTGCGAGAAGGGATTGTCGAGCACCGGGAGCGTCGTCTAAGAAAAGAGAATTGGGTAAAGTGGGACTGCCGATACGGTCCAGCTTACCTTGCCACCACGCAGAACCTCATAGTTGGGGAGATTAAACACATCCAAGATGAGCTGTGGCACCGCGTCGCGACCGACCCACAAGAAAATAGTCTGTCCATCCTCTATTAGGAAGAGCCCGTGTCGTTCAAGTCGTTCCGAAGTTAGAGGTAGCGGGGTTGGCATAATGATACCGTTCTCCCCAACAATACCCGCCTGCAATATAATTCAATATAATCCAAAAGAAATGCATGATTAACGCACCTCAGGAGGCATGTTATGTAGTGAGTAGAACGTGGGATGGATGTAAGGGATCAGTGTTTGAGAAGGCAACGAAGTTAGCAGTGCTTGAGCATATGCTCGAAGATCAGGAGGAATTTGAGCACTTTGCCGAATGCCAACCTAGCAAAACACGGATGTCGCATATCAGCCTAATCGTCCAATGTACGAAACCAACGATCATCCCACATTCTTCAGCAATCCGAGAACCAACACCGGAAGCATTTTCAAGTTCTCCGAGATGGCCAACTGGGCACTGGCGCCTGCACCAGCAGCCGTCATACTACTCTTGTACGAAGAGAGGATATCCACCATGCGTTGCAAAACCGCGTCCCTGCTGTCTTCGAGCTTGTGTGTGAGCGAACGCTCCACAGCCTTGTTCGCCAACAATGCCGCAATGGCTATTTGATCTGCAGAGGCATAGATTTCCGAAAGGCTGCTTGTGGTGGGGAGAGCGAGTGTGACGACACGAATACGGCGCTCCCCGTAGCATGTCGTGTGCAAAACCGCAGTTTGCAGGACGACGAACGGCGCAGTAATGGTATCTTCAATCTGAACTTCGATGGCGTAGGATTGGTCAGTCGGTACTGCTGGCATCGCGAGAAGATCCGTGGATCTGACGAAGAAGTTCCCGTGGAACGATGCCATCCGCAATCCTGGAATCAAAGCGATAAATGACACCACAACAAGGAAGGCATCCAGTTTACCTTTTGAAGCACGAACACGCATGACGGCTTCCAACATGATCGGCATCGCAAGCACTTCACCGAATTCGTGCGCAAACTTGATGGCATCTTCAGTGCGTGAAGCATTGAATGCAGGGTAAAAGAATGTTTGGCCAGAGGTGTAATGAGGGAGACATGCTGCACCATAGTTGAGTTCAGAAATGGTCCGGTTTGTAAGGGAAGTGCATACCAAGACTAGCTATATCCTGGTAGGCTGAGCTGAAAAGAAACATGTCGACGGAAACCTGTGCACGCGAACATTCGATAGCAAACGTCTTGTAGAACGGCGACGCTGCTTGAAGTAATGTGGATTCCTAACCACGGGATGAGAACGCCTGACGTCTGGAGAGCAACAACGTACTTTGGAAGTACCGAGAATTTTTGGATCCTCCCGGTTTTTGAGAGCGCCAGCACCGATGCTAGGTAAGGAAGCGGACAACACGATTATTTTCCCGCCGATCGGAGCCTACAGTGCCGTTGAGAAAAGGAGGGGCTGGAACGGCAAACATACATACCATTAATTTGAAACCTGCTTGGAGGGCGGGACCAAGAGCACTTCCAACGGTGTGGTTGTCCTGGAACATATCATTTATCCTTCCAAGGAGAGACTCGAGTGACGCTTTTGCTTCCGCAAGATTGACGAGAAGATCAGTCGGTTGAGGTAAAAAGACGTCCTCGACATCGGAGACGACCAGCATGGATGAATCAGTGCTGCTGGGCTGCACGGACGCGGTTGAGACCAACCATCGACTAGGCACACCGAAAACTCACGGGCATGGAAAAGAAATACAACGATGCATCGAAGGCAACGAACGCTACCTTGGTACGGTTGTCTTCGTTAGGTATGCGGTCTAGGTTCTCCAAGATAGTGCGCGTGGCAGTAGCGACCATACCTGAACACCAAACCTTCAGCTTGAATCATGTAATGGGACAGTGGTCCCTCACCTGATTGGACGGCGGCGTGACTGACATCAATGAGGAAGACATAAACTGCAGGCTGTGGGGGCCGAACCATGTACTCGGTCGGTGCAACGAACTCCACGACGGAATGGTTCAACTCGTCACGAGTCCATCGGTCGACAGGCTGGTTTCGAGCCTGATCCCAGTCAAAGAGTTGAGGTACCTCGTTCGACATGTTGCACATACAGCACCGCCAACTTGACAAAGTATGTGATACATGAAGTCCAATTTGAAAAATGAGAGTACAGGCGTACTCACCGGTTTCCGCCGTCAATGAACTGAACGTATGGGTTGATATACGTTCTGCAACGTCTGCAACGCGCGATCACGGTGTCAGTGACCAATGGCACGGGTTGTTCACCCTCTCTGACGGTGCGGTAAGGTGTGATTACGAGGGCGAGCGGTATCTTTGACTTGGTGAGGAGAGAGGAAGTGGTTGGAATGGCATTCAGCGTACACCGCTGGTAGCTGTACTCAGCGTTCGCGTAGGGCGACGTGGTGATGCACGCATTTGGCGGCAATCGAATCTCAGGAGGCGGACGAGTCAACTCACGCGGGTCGGGTGGGGAGGTCAAAAGATTGGTTGTGAAGAGCTGCAGGGGCTTCTGGCCCATGCCCATCTGACCAAACTGATCCGCCAACTGGTTAACGGGTGCAGTCGGGGGATAATAGACAGGTTCATGTCCGAATCCAGCGGTATTGATGTACTGTGACTCTTGGGTAGGCGGCGCAGGATATGACGGTTGCTGTCCGGCGAAACCCTGTTCGGCTGCCAGTCCGGGAGTGAAGAGCTGTGAGGTGGGAGCTGGTTGCTGCTGTTGTACCGCGACGGCACTGTATGTGGGGTCGGGGAGGGCGTCACCCGTGCCGTAGTAAACTTGTGTCTGGCCAGCAGCATACTGGCGACGCTTGGTGTGGCTGGGAGGAGGAGAGACGGAAGGTCCGTGTGCATCTATCGGTGCAGTTGGGAGCTGAGTGGGTGTTTCCCACTGGGATCTTCCGGTCGCAGTCTCTGTTCTCGGTTGTCATCAGGATTTGGTAGTCCAAGGACGTGAAAAAGAGCTGACCGATGAACAGAAATCGCTGATTCGTCTGATCCCTGGAAAGTTTTGAGTGAGCAGGAAGGTTATTTGGGTGACCGGGATACAGTACCACTCTGCGACCCAACCTGGAGGGAGTTGTTGAGCGGGGGACGCCATCGAGCGAGGTGTAAGTGTTTTTGTTAAGAGACACGTAGCCAACACGAACAAACAACTTGGTCCACTCATTGTACCAGCCGACGCAACAAAACACCAGTACATGTCTCTAGGGCCCGTGTCTCTTCCGCTTTCGCGTCCGCACACCCCGCCCACCGCACTTTGAGATTCTCGTCGACAAGGTACACGTACCCGACGTGCTTGTTCGTCATGCCCAATGGCTCACGGACAAACTCGACGCTCTGACTAGACACCAGATATGTCGCGTGCAACTCCTTCGGTATCGTCTTCGCGATGGACGACAGGAACAGAGATACGAGCCACGACTTGAGAAGGTTTTCCTGTAGATTGATCTGGATGTATTGATATAGCGGGTTGGACAAATACCGTGCATTCGTCGGCGAGACGAACCCCTTAACGTGAACCTGGCGTCGGTCAGCCATCGCGTCTTGGACAAAGATACTACCGCATACCTCTGACATCCGAGTGGACAGCATGGCAATTACAGAAATGCGACCGTGACATATATCGGTGGTGTGTGTCTCCACACGAGTGTCTAATCGAGAACCGGAAATATTTGGGAAATACAGTGCTTTCTGCGGAGAACCGTCAGACAGGCAAGATGTCGCATCATCGCACTCACGTCCTCCCGGACCATGACATTGGGTGCCATCCACGTCTTGCCTCCGTGCCTCCGCGTAGCATTTAGATCCGTAAAGTACCCCTTGCCCGCTTCATGTATCCTGGGAGGGGTGAGCGCGAGGAGAACAGCACGGGGAGTAAATTTACAAGTGTTGTCGTTGTTGCAGACGCGTTTCTTGATTCATCAGCTCCTTCCTCGTGTCATCCCAGGTCCTGTTGTGTGCTACTGGTCGAGTCTTGACACCAAGTGGCCGCTGCAGCAACGGAAGAGGCACATCTACACCTACTTCCTTTTTATCTATACTTTTCGACGAAGAGGAGTTCCAGCGAATGGATCGAGTCCTATGTTTGACCACTAGTCTTGCTGGCGGCCACATCTCGAGATAGAAATACGCCAAGAATCACATGACCATTACAAAAACCTAAATAGGTAAATATGTCACGTGACCCATATATATATGGCCGCTGATCGCGCACTTTGTTGGGTGGACCATTCTTGACCTCTTACCACAACCACCGTCTACACCCGCTCTTGTATATCTGTACAACACACACATGGTTGGTCAACTATCTTGTCTTCTGCGATGGTGTCTCACATGCACATTCGATAGTCTGGAAAGGGTGCGCGCCTCAGATAGGCTCTCCGGTCAACTCCTAATCTCGCGGGATCAACAGGAAAAGCTGGAAAGTCTGGTGGAAAGGCCGGTACTGAGGGCAAGGCGCAGTCTCGCTCTGCCAAGGCCGGTCTCCAGTTCCCAGTCGGTCGTGTACATCGTCTGCTGAAAAAGGGCAACTACGCCCAGCGTGTGGGTGCCGGTGCACCAGGTACGGGTTCATTCTATCCCATCAGCGACCTGTTAACGACGCTTATCTATCGTTAGTGTACCTTGCTGCAGTTTTAGAGTACCTAGCTGCTGAGATTCTCGAGCTTGCTGGGAATGCCGCCCGTGATAACAAGGTGCGCCGGGCGGCAACGGATCCATACACCATGACGCTCATAAGTTGTAGAAACAACGTATTGTTCCTCGTCACCTTCAGCTTGCCATCAGAAATGATGAGGAGTATGTGCCAGGTCTCGATGCAATAACCCATGGTTAACGTTGATGATAGGTTGAACAAACTCCTTGGTGACGTCGTTATATCCCAGGGCGGTGTTGTCCCTTTCATTCTTCCCGAGCTCCTTCCGTCCAAAGCGAGGTTCGTTCAGTCGGTCTACTCTGCAGCGTCCATCTAATATGCATTACAGCAAGGGAAAGAAGGAAGTTGCCAGCCAGGAAGTTTAGAAGGTTTTTCTTATTTCTGTTTCTCATTGGCCCGACATTTGTTTATCATCGCATCCAGTGTATCGTGTAATAGTGTTCTTTCGTACTGTAACAAGCCCGAAACCATCTATTTAGGTTCCAACACCGCCTGGTTATGTTGCATCCCGCCAGCTACAGTCTCCCGAATCGTGACAAGTCAATCTGCTTTGGCCGTTGGTCCTGTGCGTACTGTACTAATCCAAACTACAATCGATATATCTCTATGAAACTTAATGCCCTTCATTTCGCAATACATGAGGAGACACTGCTGGCGAACAGATCACTTCCTTCCAAAATTGTCTCCAAGAGATTGGATTGCCCTGCAGCAAAAGAAAAGGAGAGTCCGATCAGCGCAACCCCACTGCAGATCCGAGCACCGACGACGTACTACGTCCCGTTGCATCACACAAAACGCCCCCGAGACTTGGGTCCGACTAAACACCTCCAGTTCAATCCAGCCTTTGAACATGATCTTGCGCTTGTCGTACCCACCCACCCGGAATCGGTGAACGGTCCTCGACCCTGCAATGATAGGCGCGTCCTTGTGCTTGACGCCGAGCGCGTCGAGACTTTCCCTGATGAGATCTACGAGAATACCTGGTCCGATCGCGGTATAGAAGCGGGTGAGCTGTGGGGTGTACCGTCGTCCGTTTTGAGTTTGGGACTACCATTGGGTAAGGCGATATCGGAAAAAGACGGAATCTGGCCAGGAATACTTACAAATAGGAGAAGTGATTGGGTGAATTGGGATTGAACAGAGGACATGATTTCGTCGCCGTCGCCGTCTGTGCGAGAGCTGGGGGGAAGCTCAGGCCGACCGGCATTGATCGGGCGACAATGCTTACCCGGTGGACGAGAAGTCGGGATTGGCATACGCAAGGTCACCATTGTTGTGCAAGGGTTGGGTGAGTTGCTCAGCCAGTTCATACACGCCTCGTGTAGCTAGTTGGCTCGGTCTAACAGAAGTGAACAACTATGAGTTTCCGCTGCTGTTTCGACTTGCCTTGCAAGCCAAGGATGGGCATAGATTTCTGACATGGCCATACGTTTTTCTGATTCCAAGGTCAACATGCCACAAATCAAAGCTATAGAGCTTAATTGATATCACAGGAAGGGGAGAGAATGGCGTACAGAGTGCATTGGTGCTAAAGTTAGTCCAAGGCACTTCATTGAATATTTCTCCAGAGAGATATCTACAAAACTCCGGGCTGCGATCGGTTGGCTCATCCCACGGGGTATCTGAACAAAGGGTTAGAAATGTTTCAATAAACGACACGTGGGACGTACTCCCACCGAGAAGCGCGAACAGGATAACACCCATTCCCCATATATCGATGGGCTCTGCTTCGTACGACACCCCGTAGTTGAGCTGTCGTCGTAGTTTCTCTACTAGGCACGACTGACATGAACTGAAATGTATGGACATACTTCGGGGGCGATATAAGGCAAGCTGCCACAGCGCTCGCTTAAAGGACGCGTCTTCCCGGTCTCCTTTTGTTTGTAGACAGCGGAAAGGCCAAAGTCGGAAATTTTGAGCGTTCCAGCAGCGTCAAGGAGTAGGTTTTCAGGTTTGAGGTCTCTGTGACACACGCCTTGTGCGTGAATGAATTGCTATGGGACGTCGCGTGAGTGACGGTACCGGACACGAGAAAAATGGACGTGCCATCCCGTCGACCAACTGTTTGAAATACAGATGCGCGACGTCTTCACCTGTACCCACATCTGGCGCTGTCACAGGTATGAAAGCCATGTCAGTACAAGTCGTTCGGGACCACACTGACCAATCTTGTCAAACAAGTCACCTCCTGCGGCAAACTCGAGGAGCATGTATATTCCGGGTACATAGTGATGCTTATACTTTTGTTCCACGACGACGGCGCTGATGAACTCGAGTACGTTGCGATGCTTCAATGCAGCATGGATCTTCATTTCCCTGTCTACCGTTTTGCGTTCTTTTTCCGTCGTTTGATCGGTGATGTAAATTAGTTTGCATGCTGCCACTCGATGGTTCTCGACGTCCACGGCTTGGAACACGCTGTTGGGTGTGTAAGATTATATGAACAAAGAAAGAGAAGACGACGTACCGGGAGAAACCACCGCCACCAATTTCTTGAAAGAGCTCGTAGCCTGGCTTTCGTGGTCACCGTAAATGCCGTGTTGTCGATGGCTGGACCCACCGGCAATGTTTGGATACTTCATAGTCTATGGTCACGACCCGTGACAGACGCGGTGCTCAATTCAGTCACCGCGTCTGAATTGAGGACTCATATCCGCACCATCATGCGGTCGCCATGAAGCACTGTAGTTAGACTCACAGACGGTCTTTGATTTGATTCCCCCCGGAAAACATCACACGAATCAAATCCCCGGGACAGCTTTGTGAAATGTCTACAACGCGTCCAGGCATATCCGTTGCCCACCACGGATTTCATGCACTCAACGGTCACTCAATCTTTACGGCCTTTCTGATCGCCTTTTTTATTCTTCCCATGCGTTCCGCGAACGTCGTGGATATCGCTCTACGAGTCAGCTAGATTCCGATTTTCAGTCGCCAAGTTCCGCCATTTACCCCTGGATTCGCCATGAATTCAGGTATAAAAAGGCATCGTGTATCTGCAACACGATATCCGTTCGCGAATCTTGCTCATCTTCAACATGTTTGCTCTGCTTGCCACCCTTGCCCTCGCTGCTGCGTCCGTTTTCCAGGGTGCGCGATCGCTGTGACGTTTTGTCCTCGTGTTTGTTTCTCAATGATGATGGTGTGTAGCCCAAGCTGCCCTCCCCGCCAACTGTGACCGCAATGCAACCGTCGCTGCAGGCAATACTTGCAACTCCATA
Source organism: Boletus semigastroideus (assembly GCA_038090295.1). Taxonomy (NCBI): domain Eukaryota; kingdom Fungi; phylum Basidiomycota; class Agaricomycetes; order Boletales; family Boletaceae; genus Boletus; species Boletus semigastroideus. Next base: position 84,546 of record JBBPMK010000031.1, on the reverse strand, counting down.
TCTGCCCAGTACAACGTCTCTACGTAAGCATCTTCGTTGTCGATATTCTTCCGTCAGCAACTCACCACACACTGTGGTAATCCAAAGCTACCAGCTCGCGGCTGTCAACACCGGAGTCATTGACGCGAACTGTGACAACCTTCAGGTTGGCGAGGTAAGCCACTTGCACCACATCATCCCATGTCCGATCCTGATCCTTGTCAAGATCATCTGCCTCGGTCTCACCGGTCAAGATTGCATGACCACTTACGTCGTCAAGTCCGGAGACACCTGTGTCTCTATCGCGGACGCGTACAACATCTCGCAGAACACGTTGATCACCAACAACCCAAATCTGAACCGGATCTGCACGAACCTCTATCCTGCCGAGGTGAAGCCTTCGCATAAAATTGTCATCAGACGCGGGTTGCTGAAGTCAGGTCAACCCCACTGCAGGTTCTGTGTGTCTCCAGCACGATCTATGTCAACTTGACCCAGTAGCTTGAGTGATTCTTGCAACGTGTCAGACACGGAAGTTTGGTAGCAAACGGAAATATATTGTATCCGTTGGAATAAGTGAATTCAGAATGCGGACGCCGTTCATTTAAAATGCCTGCCTTTTTCTACATGATACCCGGCAAAGTTTGACAATATCACCATGCTCGAAAAAGTTTTGATGGCCGTCGTCTCCGCCCAATCACGCCCTTGGCCGTCCGACGTTCTCAGGGGCACTCAAGAGGTTCGCAACGACTGCACTGCTCTCTTGCATCCGTTTGAACTCTTCGTACAACTCTTGAACACCGCGCGTCGTGTCCGCGATGAGCTCCTGCTCGCTCTGCGGTGCATTCCGTGTATCGGGTGCGGAGAGTGGGTAGGCGCCGACACCCGATTGTCTCAACCCTTCAGCGAGGACGTGCAGGGCGTTATCGAGTGCTGTCAAGTCCGCTGACCAATTGATGTGATGTGACCGTTTTAACGGGGGGAGGCCAATTGACAAAGTGCTGACCTTGTGTCTGTGCCGGATTGACGCCAGTCTGGTAGGCGTTTTGTCTGGTCGAGGGGGGTGAGTATTTGAGAGAGTTTAAGCTTGAGGCTGGACGTACACGCCGTTCAGAGCGCTGCGTGCGAGAGCGCTCGCCCGAGCGACTTGTTCCATGGCGATCTGCATGTGTTGTTTGAACAACTCGGGCGAGTTTGGGTCTGCGAGACTGGCACCAGAGCCCGTCGTCTCCTGGGACAACGATGAAAAGCTGGATGATGGGACGGCGAGAGAGAAGGCGGAGGACGTCGTAGTCGGAAAGGGTTGTTGGCTCGAGCTCATCGCGGCATCCATGACCGAACCGCCAACGTCGCGTCTCCCAACCATCACCAAGATCACTACCTGCACGACCACACAGCTCTTGGACTCTATTCATTACCTTCGCGCGCTCTATCGTCCGCAAGTGCGCGGCTCCGGCAGACGACCGCGAGTGGACAACGCATCACCCGACGATGACCTTCGGTCCGACGCCTTTGAGCGCGCCTACGCAGTCCGCTGGCTCACAGCGCTCATCGCCCAGCTCGACGCTCGAGAACCCTGTAGTTCCACCGTTACTCCCTCCGAGCCCAACCACCCTACCGATGACACGGACAACCTCATCCACCAGGCCGCCTCCCTGCTCGCGACCTGCGCTGGCGTCGCCGCCGCAGGCAAAATTCAACGCCGATTCACATTCGAATCCAACCTCGTTGGAGAGATCCACGTTGACCTGACGGACATCCCCTTGGACAATCACGATTACGGGAGTGTTGGGGCACAGACATGGGGTAGTGCATGTGTACTCGCAGAGATGATCGCAGAATATCCCGGTCGATTTGGCCTGGGAGCTTCGAGGTCCAGTGACCAACCCCTCCGCATCCTCGAGCTAGGTGCAGGTACAGGGTTGGTCGGCTTGACGGTAGCGAAGCTATTGCACGCATCCCCCCACTGGAAACATCCAAGCTCGAATCCACCCCTGGTGTCCGTCGTTCTCACAGATGCACATCCTGGCGCGCTAGACAATCTCCAGTCCAACATTGACGCCAACTTTCCAACCACCCCCGATGACACCGACAACGCGATCCGCGTTCATAGCCATCCTTTGGACTGGTCGTCGTTTTCCACGACAGAGACGATATCTGACATCTTATCGACTCCTTTTGACATCGCATTTGGCGCTGACATTGTTTATGAATCTCGACATTCTGCTTGGATACACGATTGCCTCCAGTCTCTCCTCGCATATCCCGATGGTTTAAACGAGGACCCTGTATTCCACCTCGTAATCCCCCTTCGACCAACACATACACTTGAGTCCAACACGATCGAGGAGGTGTTTGGCTCAAAAAATCATGGCATGGAAGGGCCACAGAGAGTTCTTACCATTCTGTCGAAAGAGTCCGTCGTCTGTGAAGCTTACGGAGCCGAAAGAAGCTGCGCGGATGATGATGTGGTAGTGTATGCCTACTATCGGATTGGATGGTCACGGTGACCAATCAGATGAGCAAAGCTTTCATTGCCGTTACTCCACTTGTGCATTTACACACTGCCAATTTCGTCGTCGACTCCCATAAGGAACACCCTGGTGTACAAAGAACTGAAGTACGCACAAGTGGACTACCAAACAGTCCCAACTTTTCCCTGGGTAATGAAGGGAGCCAACCACGAGACACAATGGGGTCGAGCAAAGGAGAGGAAGATCCGTCCACCTCATGGTTCCACCTCGACCAACGAATTCCCTCAAGTCCAGCACAGCCGGCTCAAGTGGTGTTCGGCTCGCAGGACATGGAAGGATCAGAGCGAGAGCTTACCTTCTTCTCGGGGGAGTCTCTCATGTGTGAAGCTTATGGAGGTGGGATAGCTGAGAGAAGAATGATAGTGCAGTAGTATATGTTTACTATCAAATTGGACGGACCGAGTAACAATCAGTCGAAGGCAGCAAGAAAAACAAGTAACAAGCCTGTTGCCAAACAACAGAAACAGATAAAGACAACATATTGGCATCCTGACTTCATTTCATCGAGGCGCTCAAAGTATCAAGTTCCCGAGCAATCAACGAGTTCGGGCACTGCTTCCTCAGTGCTCTGAACGTGCGTAAGTATAACTCGTCGAACGAACGGACAAGGAATACATACTCCAGTCCTTTCTTGTCGCCTCTCTCCTTGCACTCTCTCCCGGCGGCTCGCCAGTCTTCGCAAAGCACGTACAGTTCTACCCTCTTTGGTGCGTCGCATCGCATAACATAAGTCGCACCCTCTTTGGGGTGCCCAGCTGCGACAAGATGTCGAACAAAGGCCTCGTAGCCTATAGGGCTCCGTTTCGATCTCGCAAAAGCATCGAGACCGTCAAAGTCTCTGAGTACCGTCAAAGCATGGAGTTTGATATACCAGAACCTACGTCGAAGGGGCTGAGATTGCATCTGGTCGACCCTACAGGTTGGTTTCTGACACCACGACTCACCGTTTGTCAGGTACCTTGAACTCGCTCTTAACCTTGTCGGCTCTCTTGCTCATTCCGTTCATGAGACAGGCACGTATCGTCTCAGAGACGCTCATCCCAAAGAATTTGACCTTGCCGTCAGATTCCTTCTCAAGCTGTTGTTGCAATGCAAGCAAGCGTGCTTTCTCGTCCATCATCTGCATTCCGACATGATCAAGGATCTTGATCTCTCGATTTCCAAATCTCTAACACACCTTGGCTTCAAAGGCGCGATCTTTGTCCTCCGAAAAGAACTTTTCAGCAGCCTTGACTGATGTGATCATGGCTGTTTGATCCTGCCTTGCTTCCTTACAAACGTGCGCGAGGTCGACGAAGCGAGCACGCACCGTCATTTGATTGGCTTCCTCCAGCGCAAGCACAGCACTCTCAACTCTTCTGTCATCGCTATAATAGAAATCGCGTAGCATCTCCCTGTTTTGTTCCCTAGCGTATACTTGGAGGAGCCTGCTAGCAGGGACAAGTTGCTCTCCCCCGTCCTCGATCAGACGGAAGAAAGAGCCGAGTGGAAGTCGCTTGTGCAAGTGCAGCAAAACATGGTACACTAAGATGCTCAGTCAGTGGACCACCACGATGCCAAATATAAACACACTGAGTTCAGTATCCCCACTATCCACCGCTCTCAACAACGCCAATTTGTCTTCTTTCATCGTCAACAAAAGCGGTACCTGATCCGAAGCGCGCGTCTCATGGTCGAGAAGCTTGGCATGAATAGATACTGATAAGACGGCGATAGCGAAGGAGGACATTACGCTCACTTTAGTCGCCAGACCAGCCCTCCCGACCTCCCACGCCCGACGCGCAATGTCGGCATAACTCACATCGCCTTTCCCGAGTTTCTCAAACTTGTCGGCGATCATCTTGCACAATTCCTCGTCTTCGGCGTCCGTGGTAGAAGATTTAGATCGTGCGATCTTCGCACTAGCCCAATGCTTCAGCACAATGTCAGCCTTGAGTGAGAGGTATGACGAGATTCGAAGAGCAAGAAGATGCAAGTTCCTCGATGTCAACCGGGTAATGAGATGCATGGGGGACACGTGCTGATATCTGACAGCACTCAGTAACATGGGGAGAAGTAGAGACACTTTGCTTACTGGGAATAGGTTAGCGGAATCCCTATCTCATAAAACCTGACTGAATTCAACACCTTCAGCGCCTGGCCCATAGCTACAAAATCACCAGGGTTGTAGAGATCCAGGAATCCCCAACCAAACTTAGCTGCCTGACAAATACACCATGCATCAGCCAAAGGTGACTCTGGGTCATGAATGACTCACACTGAGAAGCCGACGTTGCCAGTGTGGTTCCCATTCATGACCAGCAGCATCGATACATTCATTAACAGCCACTGCAAGTTCAGGTCGAATTGTTCGAATGCTCTCGTCTGCCTTGGATGACCGCCGAGTAAAGCTTTCCCAAGCATCAAACAATATTGCAGATGGAGACGTGGAACCAGGTCGGAAAATTGACATCGACGATGCTGTAGGTGGATTAGGACATGACGCGCCTGCCAAGTATTGCATCCGTACTTGGTACTTTCTGGATAAAATCAGAAACTTCTTGGCCAATGACACGCACACCATCGAGTTCTGTGATGGCAAACGTCGCTCCGGAATAGAAATACCTATCTCATGTTATATTTTGTCGCGAGACGTATGATGCTCAGTAACTCACCGCAGAGTGTCGCCAGATGGTCCAACCAAAAGTCCAAGGTCGTTCCACGTGACGAGAATAGCATCATTACCACACCATTCGACTTGATTGACTGGACCCTCCGCGCCAGCTGTCTGAGTATCGAATTCTGCAAGGCTGCGTTGAAAGTCAGTTGAGACGACCCACAAAAGGCCATTATGGTTTAACAGCGCCAACAGTTTGCCATTTGGAGACGGAGAGACCCTCAAAAATGGTCCACGCGCGACACGCTGGTCCAGACTCTCCAGGTTATCGACGGCCAGAATCGTCGTTTCCACTGAAAGTAACACCTCGACATGTCGCGAGATGTTCTGGTCAGGCGGAATGACAGCCCACGCGTGTGGCGGCTCGGACAATCCTATAATTTGTCACTCAGTCCGCAGAATACATACATGTTAATCACACACACCAGGATTCGCCAATGTGAGCGGCTTACCGCCTTCCCAGTCCTTGATCTCGAGAAGCGTCAATGACCCTGTCAGCGCCACTAACCCATTCTCATGGATCCGAGAGTCTATTATCCCCATTTCTGCTGCCTCTGATCCCAGCGAGTGTTGCTGGTAGTCGCCTTGGAGGTCGTAAAGGCGATAGACACCCTCTTCGTTGAGTACTACTAATCGTTCGTCGGTAGTCCATCCAAAGCGAATAATTCTCCCTTGATCCCACTGTTCGCTACATCGTCAGTGTTGGGGTTCGAGGAGCGCGCGGGAGGGTAGAATACAAACGCTGAGTAATAGCAAACCCTCGCCCGCGGACGAAAACACTTGAATCTGAGACCTCGAGAAAGCAGGACCGGCGCGACTAATGGCGATAATCTTGGACGTATCACGCATGAGCGCTGCAGCCGGATGAGGACGCGCAGTCGTCGCATGCATTCAGTAGAGGGCACGCACCGATCGGCCCACCGCTTCGACACCCGGCAGTGATGAAGTCGCTCAAGTCAGGGAGTTTGCCTGGCATTGAATAGAGCTGTAAACGTCGGTAGAACACATTTCCTTCTGGCATTGCTTGCCAAGTAGTGGTGGGGTGTTCGACAGCAGATTCCATCGCGCCGTTTCGTACAGCCTGAGTGTGCTACCGAATTGTTTTCTTGACCGTAACGCGTCGTAAAGCAATGGCCTCGAGGGAAACTTGATGTCTTCACTGAGGTACTTCAGCCAAACTTGTTGTTTGAATGTGTTGCAGCCGGATGGTTCAAACAGAGGTTAACGTTGTATGTATGCATTTACAAGCTACCGAAGGATACATGCTTTACAATTTATCTTCTAATTATGATGCGCAAGACTCTCGAGTTGAAGCAAATGAATGGATGCCAAAGCGGCCTTGAAACCACCGGGGTTCCTTGAAGGGCTAATGCACTCTAATGGGCACGCATGCCCTCACGGAATCTTGCCCAACCAAAACCGAAACATCAAGATAATACTTGTAGGGAAATGGTGAGATACATACAACCATCACCACGCATAGCAACAATTCTCACCTTGACACTTATTCCGGGCCAATTTACACTGGGCAACATGTCCTTCGACAATTCCACTTTCCCTCTGTAAAGTCCATCAGGAAGATCCTGCGACATATCATTCGCCCGGGGACGTTTTGGGAAACCAATGGAGACCTGTGTTTGCAAGGTCCGTGATTCGGAGAAAGCTTCTCGTGGGAGCTCAAACACGGATCTATTTGTGGGAAAAGATTCTTCTCGGGTGTGAGATTGAGTTCTGATCGATCGTCTAAGTAGTCTGGGACGGGATGCGCATGGAGGTCCATGGGTATCAGACTCGTCGCTGATAGGCGGCATGTCAGGAAGAGTGGATGATTGCGAGTTCGGCTGTGGAGACAGCGCAATTTTGCGGACAAGGGACACGACGACTGTTGCATCAGCGGCAATTTCCTTGACTAAACACGCTGATCTAGTCCTTGTTGCGAAGACGACAAAATATGGGATCGAGCTACAACGAGAAAATGATTGGGGGCGAGGAAGTGTCATCTTCGATAGAAATCATCAGCTCGCGTCTTCAAAGTCAAGCCACATGTTCTCTCACTGCACATCTAAATGGAATTGGGCGTTCAGATATCAATGGCATCTCCAACCAGGATTGTGGTTCAGAAAATGAAGTGTCGATGGATTGAAAATCGGTATCCGGTTGGAACAATATGGGGGCTTCTAATCTGGAAGAAGGTTGGGAATGTCTTCTTCGTATGTTATGGGCGACGTACATCGCTTGGTTCCCAGATCCATCACATGACTCCCAAACTGCCGTGATTCGGTACGCAACCTGGAATTCTTCCATGCCAGACCGCCGTCGCTCACCCCGCGGAATAGTTGGGGGTGAGAATGTCAATGGCATCTGTTCGCCAAACTGAGAGCTTTGAGGAAGCCCAAAACTGAATTCGCAAGAACGGCCTGTAGGACTGTTCAAGCTCAATGTACTGGGTCGTTTGCGAACGCTTAGTACATCTCGGATTGTTGATCGGGAATCCGGAATGGGTGAGAGGGAAATGGCAGCAGATGAAGATAAGAATACGTGTCGATCCTTTCTGACTATCGGATCGTGAGCACATTCAGCGTCGGCGTTATTTTTCACAGATGAATATTCAAAGACCCCTTCCAGCTTCCATTCATCAATTGAGAGAAAAGTAAAATGCGACAGGAAACGTACAGAGATCGTTAGGCAACCGTTCTGGGAACAACTAGGATCAAGTGTAACCTTTCCTTCGATCTTGTCCTCGTTGCCGAACACAGGATAATGTTGCGGGGTTGCCAGCCCAGACTGTTTTACCACCTTAATAGCAGGGCTATGTATTCGCATGTCCAATAATAAGGAACTACGGAAGATCCGCTGAGCGAATTTTCTATCCAATGAATTTTTACCCACCGGAAGGTCAAAACGTGTGTACTGGAGGCAATTGACCTCTCGAGGTTTGTGACCTGCATGTCACTCGAGAGAGACGCTGGTAATGATACAATGATAAGGGAGGGTTTGAGAGATATCATCCTGAGCTAGGAAGCACCGGGAATGACACGAAAGAGTAGTGCCGTCCCTGCTGATATAGGTTGGGAGATCCCGTTGGGGTCCATGGATACTGCATAGTATCTCGAACCCAGGACTTTACGTTGCCAACGCAAATAGTGGAAAATTCGCTTACGTTAATCCCACCAATAGTCGTGACTCGTGAGACGTAGACTCTTCTTCCCTCAAGTTTCAAACGTCAACCTGAACTTTAAGCATCCGCGAAGGTGGCAACGACTGGTTGTCAAGGCAAATCCTATCCTATTTACCACGCTGAAGAGAATACGTGGAGCGGGGCGATCCATTACCCCCAAGTTGTGGGATTTGTTGCGACCACTTGGAAACCCGTTTGGTAATGCGACAAAGTTGATCCATCCTGGCGCAAAAACACCTAAGTGTGCAAACAAAAGTCATGGATTACGCACGGTTCAAGGATGAATTTTCTGTGGCGAACTCGGAGGCAGGACCAGAAGATAATTGGCCTTCTGAGCCCCATTAGCTGCTTATGATACAGTAAACGAAGTAATTTCTTTTTCGTCAGGTCAGAGGAGGTAACCTGGCATGCATGGACTCGGCTAAGCCTAGCTGACTTGCCGAAGACTTGATTGAACGGTAATAAGTACTACTTGACCCTGGTACTTACTGTAACATATTTACCCGACCCGATGATGGAAGGAGCCCCATAGCGGGCACCAAGGGTAAAACGATAGCTAGTACTGAGCACCCACTAGACAGGCTACCGTCTGAATGCCAGGTTTCTCAACGAGTCCGTTTGGAGGTCAATCATATGGGTAGAGTCGACCAAACGACCTTCTGAAGTCCAGCAGACCCAGAAGTCGTCTGTGACACTTAGCACATATGTCTCCCTGCGACGATGCGATGGGGGAAAGGTAAGGGATAAAGAAAAGGAGCAAGGTTAACTCCAAAATTTACTGTGATTTCGCTAAACTGATGGGAGTAGAATAAGTTGGGGGAAATGCCTTTCCAGGCGTAGGTTGTCACGGTCACAAAGTTGTCACCCAGACGATCGCCTAACGCATTTTATCCACCTTACGTCCATCGATGAGGAGTGTCCTAGTCACAGGTTCTAATCGTCTCTATATTGACCATCTAACGCACCAACAACGTACCTAGGTGCATCTGGGGTTCTAGGGACTGCAGTGTATAATGCATTCCAATGCGCGGGCGACCACACCGTCGGTTTATCGTACTCACAAATCAAACAAGGACTCGTTAGGGTTGACTTGACCGACGATCTGCTCTCCCAGGGAGGCACGACCCTCCGCAAGTTGTTTGGCGAACACAAGTTCAGCTGTATGTAGATGAGTGGATGACTCTCGGACTGGTTCTATGCTGATATGGCCAAATCCGCTCAAGGGGTGATTCACTGCGCAGCTGAAAGACGTCCGGACGCATTCAAGGAAGTAAGTCACCTGCGATATCCTTGAGCGAGTTCACCGATCAGTGCGATGACATCAAAAAAACGGCCAACAGGGTGGAGCCACAGCTGCCGTCAAGGTCAGTCCGCGCGATCGTCTCCAGTGGCTTGGAATCAACACCACACATGTAGCTCAACCGGGACGTGCCTGGGAAGCTTGCCCAAATTTGCAAAGATAACGATGCTACCCTCGTATATATCTCCACAGGTGCGACTGCCTTGGTGATATACGTACTTTCTCACACAGAAGTCGCCCTGGAATGTAGATTATGTCTTTGACGGCAGAAACCCGCCTTACAAACCGGGAAGCGAGACAAACCCGTTGCAGGAATATGGTATCACTAAGCTTGCTGGTGAGAAGGCCGTTTTAGGTGTAAGCGGGGCCAAGGTTGTCATCGTTAGAGTGCCAGTGCTGTAAGTCGTACCCGATTAAAACATACCGACCTCAACGATCGTCAATTCAAGCTATGGTCCGGCACCAAAGAATTCAGATACTGCAGTGAACATTCTTGTCGATGTCGTCCAGGATCAATCCGGCACGACCTACAAGATGGATGACTATGCACAAAGATACCCCACCAACGTCCTCGATATAGCGACGTTCCTCGTTCGTTTGTCCTGTGAGTTCCCCGTCTTACCTTTACTTTTCTGCCCCTTCACATTCAAACAGATGTGAACAAGCCCCTCCCTCGAGTTGTGCATTATTCAGCAAGCGAATGTTTTACCAAGTACAACATATGCGAGATAGTTGGAGGGATTCTTAAACTGTCAATGAGCCACATCATCCGCGACAGCTCAGTCCCAGTGGATGCAGTCGCACGTCCAAGAGACTGTCATCTGTCCACCGATGAAACTGTAGAGTTGGTTGGTGACTTGGGTTGTTCAAATTTCGAGGACTGGTGGTCCAAGTATTTAACTAGCACTCAAACACAGTAGGACATGCACTCGATCGTGTACGACGTACTCTCCGAGAACTTCACTCGTCATCGCCAATCTCTTACTTTTTCGGCCCTTCCTCTTCTACCGGAGCTGGTTTTTGAGCGGACGAGCATTTCGCATATTGTTCTTTGACCTTTTTTCGGACATGATTCCAAGGTCCACGTCGTGAGGTCAAGTTAAAAACACATCAAGCTGGCTACGCTCGTACCGCATTGCTAAAGTATTCTGTCCGCGTAGAAAGCATCAGGCATGATCCTTGTAGGATTTTGAGACCTACCTGCGCGTTGTTCAGTGTCCTTCATGGGTTTGGAACAGGTCCCATCGATGGAGGATACGCCCATCGGGATGTGGGATCCGGTTGCTTCAAGTGGGGGCGACTGAGTGCCAGACGACATCGTTGAGCAAGGTATAACCCCTGTGTCGGATGACATCACATCATTTGTACTCGGATCTCGCCGAAAACATGTGCGAAAAAGGAAACTGGTTGTCGCCTCCCAACCACCGCTTGAACGTTTGGAATGACGACAAGGTTAATCGATTACGCTTCTACACCCCTTCAAACACCGACATGGGTATTCTTGACTTCGCCTCGTACCCCGACACATCAACCTCCTCGAACACCGCGGCCGCACCCACGACAGGGAACAATCGATTCAGCACCCAATACACGATAGACGATACCCCAAATCCTGTTAGGAACGAGAGCTCGTATACCCGTGTAGCCGCAATCGGTACCCTATGCCCTGCTGTTCGACACGGAGATCCGCGGAAAGCGTTGGCAATTCGAGTTAGCATTTTTTTTCTTAGCTGGACCGCTGCGGACCATCGCCGAGGAAGAAAGAAAAAGGACTCACTCGCACCGGCGAACCCAACAACGTTGACCAAGATGCCAGAAATGTAGGCAATATACGCTCTATCAAAGGCATCGTAAGTCATCCGAACACATAGCGCCAACAAGGTTCCCGAATCACTCACCGGAAGTTTACTCCGTACGTGTACCAGTACCAGGCGTCGTTTCTTGTCTGGTATAAATCAACGACGTTGTAATGTCCCTTGCGGATGAGGTAATATTCCGTGACCTGACAAGCGATTGAATACCATGCAAATATGGTTTTGATAATGAACATACCATTACTCCAGCAATAGAGCTTAGAAAGACAGAGTATGCGGATAGATAAGATGTAAAGTCATTGCTGCTCTTGAGCAAGTTCCATGGACATATACACAGGCCAACGATGGCTGCAATGTATCCACCTCGTCTGATATTCTACGACACGACAAGTAGTCACCATGGATGCGATTACATCATGTTAATCATTCAAGAATATCGCGTTCGCAGTTGACAGTACACCCACAATGAAACGAGGAAGCAGCGCGGTCAGGTCGCATCCAGCCGAAACTGAATTGGCGGATATATTCGTCCTGCGCAAATTCAACCACGCGATGCCAAAAGCCGATTGGGTGGATGAAGCAGGACATGAATCGCCGTTTATTGTCCGGTAGCGTAAAACAAACATACCCCATCTAGTTCGTGTATTGTTCATCCCATGGGTCACGGTAGCGCATCTTGCGTATCGGAAGTAGACAATCTTTTTCACTCACCTGCGCAATAACAAAGGAAGCGGATATGAACCATACCTAACCAACCAGTGAGCCTCCATCGGGCAAGCGACTGAGCAAGTATGGACACACCCCAAATCTCGTGCTGTGGGAAGGACTATCATGCAAAAATCGGCCCAATAAATCGATGGGTGACCAGATAGCCTCTCCGTATATAGCTTGTGAAGAGGAACTGACCAAAATACCAATTAAACACACGATCGAGGATACGAGGGGAAATGCAAAAAGCTGCGGCCAAAGCGCTGCAGCAGGTGTCCTTGCCCTAGATGCAAAGTCGGGTGCGTTCCTATTCCGTTTCAAAGTGAGCTGAGGACTCGGAAGCGGATGAGGCATACTGACGTGAGAAGTGTTACCATGTTGCTGATGCAAGACATGAGGCTCACGACCATTGCCCAAGCAAGATTGGATCCATGGATGGAAGCAGGCTGTTGTACAATCGGACCGATGCCATGTGCTTTGATGATACACCATATGAGGAACACAATTGCCGCGGTGGGCGTAACCAGAGTTTTCAATACAAAGAAGTGGCGACTTTCCAGAAGTGTTAGCGACAGGGTCCTGAAGAGAATCTTCTCTTACGGACATCTTGTGCACAGGAATCCATATTAATGGCAACGACGCGAGCCAGAACAGGAAAAAGCACATGAAATCCCGAGTAGTTGTTCCAGATGAAGCTGGTAGAGAATTGGCTGCTTTCCATAAGAACTCTGTGCCCATACCGGAAGGGGTGCATTCACTCACGGATGGTATCCAAACTAGGCCACATAGCCCGCAGCATCACCAGAACGCACGTCCCTCCAATGCTCGCCTGAACCCCATACCATATACTGCAATTCCGTTTAAACACGGAACACGAGGAGAGCTGTCAGGTGTCCTCACCAAGCCATTGCGCCTCGATTGAAGACACACCACAAGCTTCCAAATACTCCGAAACTTGTGCGGTTGACGACTGGAAATGTAACGTGGAACACTGCGCCGGGTCGCGCGTTCAAGACAAGAAACGGTGTCACAACAACAAACCCCAACCATACGCAGATCCAGGCCTGCCACCAGGCCATCCCCAATTGGATCATTGAGGATACGATCATCCAACTGGAAAATGATGTTAACAATGCAGGGTTTGTTTCCCTGTGAAATCGCAAAAGTGACTAACGTGTTGATGTTGAACATGTCTGCCACCCAGCTGTATTGAAACCCGACGTCATGGATGGTGAGAAGAAGGGAAACGCTGATACGCACAACACGACATAGTTATATCCACGCCAGGTCCTGTTTTCAGGGATTACAGGGAGCAGGTCCTCGTTCTTGAAGGGCCGAGATGGAGAGTGATGGTTAGGTGGCGGTATTGTTACAGCGTAAAGGGGAAACGCACGGTGATTAATTGCTGGGCCAAAGTGAGGCTCGGATCGTGAGGGAGTTGGAGTGTTTGAATAATTCTGTGGACCACGCCCACGACGACGTCATGAAGAGTCACTAGCAGATGCTTTTGGAATGCCACAATATCAGAAAGAGTAACAGTTGACATCCCATCGTGAGATGGAACGTTGGCTTCTTCCTTATCTTGGGCCCAGCCTCCAAGTCGAGATGTAGCATGACGATAACCCCATTTAGCTAAAGGTATGAAGAATCCTACACATACTGCAGGGATGACACGAGTAACTTACATCTTGCCGGAGCGATACCGGTAATATGGGCCGTGGCCAAGGTCAAGTAGAAGAGACATCCTTCGCAGCGAACGTGAGGGAGCGGGCGTGACTGCGGAAGGACATGTTAATCAACGGTGTTATCAAGAACGATCGGGATGGATGATATGAATTAAATTGATGCATGTCTGGGAATACATATGTGCTTGCAGAGGCCCACGTGAACAAGGAGGGTATGTTGGGATCGCAAAACGACAGGCAAAAACAAAGCGAGCAAACCAGACGAGACATGAAACGAACTAAGATAATCATATGCCGAATCATAAAGATGGTGTGAGATGCTAGGAATAGATGGAAATGATGATATACACAAATATGCAATGGTATCCTTTTGGGCGGGAGTTGCTGGTTATTGCATCATAATTGTGGCATTAGAACTAAGGCATCGTCACTCTGAATCAGAAACTGGGGAACGAGGACGTGTTGGTGGTGATTGCGCTTGTTTGAAGCGCTCCGAGGCGGGGGACGGTGAAGAAAAAGTGAAGGCGGAGTAGATGTGCTGGCGTTCTGGTGTCGAGATATCATTTGTTTTCTGGGAGGGATCGTCAACCTTGCATGGTATATCGTTGGTGGTCGGGAGGGGCTTGTTGACCATGGAAGGAGAGAAGTAATCTTGGACAACCGGTTCCGCTGACTCCTCCTGGAATGTTGTCAGCATCCGTGGATAACCAAGAAGAGGAGGACGGACCGACTGGGAGTGCACGTCAGCCTCTTGGCTTTCCGCGCGAGTCGCATCATAGGCCTCTGAGACGTCTGCGAGGGGCGAGACAGTCAACTCGTAACAACGAGAATCGATGTTTGTCTGAGAAATGGAGAGACGCGGTGGCTGGCGTTGGAGCTCGTGCTCTTCGGCAACTGGAGGTAACGGGGAAGGCCTGCGAGAGCGAGACGACTTGGAGGCGGTCTTCTTCGCATCAGAGTTCCTGGGCTTTGCAGAACCAAGAGGCTTTCGCGCCTTTTTTGGTTCTGCTTTGAACTCCTTGTGCTTCTTGGAGGACAGGTCGACGACGACTTTTGTAGCGAGGGCGCCGGTCTTTCTCTTCTTTTTTTCCGAGGCTATGGCAGGACCGGCGCGCTGACCGGTGATGGGGTGGAGGTTCTCCTTCTCGATGGCAACAAGGGTGGATAGCAATGTGGCAGCTGCGTCCGTGGTCATGGTCGATGGGGGAGAGTCATGGTGAGACTGCGGGTGGTCTGAGGGGGCGTCCTGGAAGACGACGAAGGAGCGCACGGACATTGAGATAAGAAGGGCGGGCAGTAGACACGTGGGCGCTGTGCAACACGTTGAGGAAGAGAAATTGAACCGCGTTGTACCTCGCTTAGCATTTAAAGCCAACACCTTGCCATTTTTAGACCCCGCCTTGCTCCGACCGACGCGACGCGTCATATCACGTGATGTCATATGCACGTGGTTTGTGCATGTCAGTGATCGAGTGTACTTGCAAAAAACAAGAAAAAAACTGAGACTTGGTATGTTTTCTTTTGTTCTGACTCGATGCAATCAATAATCAGTGTCACGTCGCTTAGCTTACTATGGCATCGATCATTGCAGATCGGATTGGGTCCACTCACCACCCGCCCACCTGCCTTTTCAGGGGCACTCCTTGCACGTCCGATATTCAAATGATGACTGATCTACCTGCAGTGCCAGTCTGTGCCGATAGAAAAGCTCAGGCGTGTTATCGTACCTTCCTGCACGAAACGTTCCCTTTCTCTCGTCTATCACCATCGCCAGCAGCCGCTACCAACTTGGGTTCTGCTGCCTCATGCTAGCCACGCTGCAACGGGGCATCTCTTACTTAAACCGCTGGCGTGCTTAACTCCCCCTTCGCTCTCACTTTCCACTGCTCTTCACCACATTCCTCGTCTCCGGACGTCTTCCCCTCGACCTCTTAGGTCCCCAACGCACCTTTCGTCGTTGCAGTGTTTCCCAGGATGCCGCCAAAGCAGTCTTCTGCCAATTCTCCCCCTCCCCCTGCCCTGGGTACACTCATCGACAATGACACCCTCGAACTCGTCGAGGTCCTTGGTGTAGGCGGATATGGTGTCGTCTATCGCGCCGTGGACCCGCTTGCACGCAACTACGCTGTCAAGTGCCTCATCAGTTCACACGTTCACAGCGGTTCCCGCCAGCGCCAATTACACATGCGGGAAATAGCCCTTCATCGCCTTGCGTCAGCCCATCCAAACGTTGTCACCCTCCACCGGGTTGTGGAGGAGCGCAACTACACCTACCTCGTCATGGACTACGCTTCCGACGGTGATCTCTTCTCTCAAATTTTGCACCATTGTCGTTACCTTGGTCAGGACCATCTAATTAAGCACATATTCCTCCAGCTTCTGGACGCCGTCGAATACTGCCATTCGCTGGGAATATATCATCGCGACCTCAAACCTGAAAACGTCCTTTGCTTTGACGGTGGTCTTCGTGTTGCCATCACCGATTTCGGCCTTGCAACCACAGATAGGTTTAGCGAAGAGTTTCGCACCGGTAGCATTTACCACATGAGTCCAGGCATGTGCATCCCCATGCCCGCTTTGTTTACACATCTGACTTACCCCATTCAAGAGTGTCAAGGTGGCGACTTTGCACCAACAGGGTCCTACTCGCCCCTATTCAACGACATCTGGTCCTTGGCCATCATACTGCTGAATCTTGCCACTGGCCGAAATCCTTGGAAGTCGGCATCCTCCTCAGACCCCACCTTCCAGGCATACCTTCAGGATCCCCTCAAATTCCTTCCCACTGTCCTTCCCATCTCTGCCGAAGTGAACAACATCCTTTGCCGCATGCTCGAGGTGGACTGGCGGCGTCGTATCACCCTATCAGAGGTCAGAGCTGCTATTCAGCAGGTAGATCGCTTTTACGCAGAGGGTGTCATCTTCGAAGGGAGCATGGCACGCTGTGCATGGGAGATTGACATCGACATCGAGAGCGATTCAGATTCTTCTACTCCAGGCGAGCCCGACGAACAACCTGAGGAACTTCGTTCTCGATGGAGCAAGGACAGCGAGTCGGATATGGAATACACAAGGCACACCGTTCGGGACCCAATGTGGGACGGGGAATATTCTTCGTGCAACGCAACGTGGGCTATCGAGTCGTCGATACGTTCTCCATCATCAGCTGTGCTCGAGCCTCTCAAAATTTACGAGGCTCCTTGCACACCTCTTTCCACCTACTCTCCCTTGTCCCCTGTGGCATCCGGATCCATCCCATCTGTTCCTCCCACTCCTGAGGGCATCAGCATTCTACGCACTCGACCAGTACTTGGTCCCTTGAAGCCCCTCAAAATAAACACTGATTGTGGTCGTCGAATATTCTTCACGGGGAGCAACAATACGCACACTTCGTTCTCTTCCATGCACACCGCGGTTGAAAGCGCCACTCCATTTTCCTCCTGCTTTTACCTCCCCTCTCCTGACTCCATTTCCAAGATCTCTCTTCCTTGGACATCGTCTACCATGCCCTCGAGCGTGGATCTTGGTGTCTACGCGACGCCAGGTAGCCATCATACCGATCAGACGTCGTGGGAGTGTCCTGACACCGACTACGTGTCCTCATACCCTTCTTCCACCACCACTTCCTCTTCAGGGAGCGTGGTAGGTCTAGACCTAGACGTTACCTCCAAGAAAATGTTAGAAGATACTTCCCCTGCACACTTGGCCATCTGGCGTCGCGATCCCGTCATCACTAAGGCTCTGAATTCTTATGTGCCAGCTGTTGTCATGAATACATGTCGACAGGAGGCGTACCCTTCAAAAGGCCCTCTACCCCCGCGTCCCCCACTCCCCTCTCATCAACCGCATGTTGCGATTGGCATTCCCGGAGCAATGCCCCGGCCTACTTCCCCTGTGCCCATTCCGATCCCCCGATCCTCGAACGGAAGTGACGAGAAGCGTTGGTCCTCATCACTCTGGCGTTTTTCTTTTCCTCGTGCCATTTCGCCACCACGGACGTCTCCAAGCAGCGCCGAGGAAGAGCATCGAGGGAGGCGAGGTTCGTTGACAGATGCATTTCCGTTCCATTCCTTTTTCACCTCAAGCCCCGCTTTATCTTGGCGTCGCTCGCCGTCACCACCAGCTTCAGAAGCTGCGTTGCCCCAGACTACTCGACTGCACGAACAGTGCCGCCAGGCCGCACGACCTCGGACCAGACGATGGTTTTCGCCAGGAAAATTATTTGCCACCGCCGGAGCGTCGTAGGATGCTTCACGGCAGTTATTCCCTACAGAATTCGGTCGTTTCCTATTGCATTTCATACACGCCATATCCATGCACGCTGCCTCATATGGACGATCGAAAGAAATTGTACCAAAGCTGCATCCTTCTCATCTTTGTCTGATTCATGTCGGTTAGAATATTCATTTCATATCTAGCCTCTTCGACATTCACGACCCTGACATCGTTTTTTCATTCGCATTTCTTTTTTTTCTCTTCCTTTAGCTGTATTCAGCAATTGTATGTATAAGTACCGTACCTGGTGTACGCCTCTCACTTTGCAATGATCACGAAATCCATCTGTCTCCCGCAATTCAAATTCTATGCGCGTTCCAGAATTCTCGTTCTAGAAACGGCGCGGATGTATTGTTGGTATACAAAAAGGAGAACCACAAACCGGTTCGTCATGTCTCGTTGCTGACACATGGTTTTGCAAATAGGGGTACTACCCCCGATAAATATGAGTAAGACGGCACCGACATTGTCCGAAACATTTGACTATGGACCAGAGGTTATTGGAGAATGAACAGAGCGAGACTGCCAAACCTTGAAAATATGCGTGCCCTTGTCAACTAGCCTTTTTGTTTTTATGTCTAGTCACAACTGGCCTCACGTTTTCAAGTAGATCCGAAGTAGTAAGGAGCTGTCAGTCATTTTGACAATGCTTGAAATTACCCTGCTTGCAAGGTCGACTTAGTCACTGTCAGTAGCAAGCCGTCTCGTACCGTACCATGACTCCTCATCATATAGCTCTTCATCATTCTCGTTGACAACCACCCCATCGTCTGTTATTTTTCACTCATGTTTGAAGACGAGAGGGTGATTTGTGGCGAGCACTGGCAAGGCACCAGCCAAACGCCAGTCGGCACTTTGAGTCCTAGAATACAATGCGATCGATCACAAAGTCTACTCATCCCGCATGGCAGACCAACTGACCTGTCCAATGAACCCAGACCCGGAGGCTCAGCGGGCCTGATTCACTACGATCCAAGACGGGATTCGAAATGATTAGAGACAACTTGAATATAGTTACAGCTGCCGAACATCTGGAATGAGTTGTTGCCAAGCCTTTCCCTAGAGTGCGAGACAACGGAATGGAAGGACGGCTGAAATGCTTGATTCAAGGGATACGAAATTCGAGATCCGCAGTGTCCGAGCCGGACAGCAGACCAAAAATGGGTTCCGGTCTATTGCGACGCTCCCAAGTTGTGCGGTGACGGTGGTAGCCTGGTTGTAGTGCAGTTTCGGGATCGCCTTGACGAACTTCAGCATTATGATAATCATAATGCATAAATGCTACACCTCGGTGACCTTTGAAAACCTAGTCTCGCTTAGGTCCCGGCGTTATGCAATACGAGAAAGTCTAGTAGTGACTTGGCAGAACTCTGCACCTAAATGTAGCTTGCTTCCACTCAGATTTTCGAGCTCTCAAGCACTATTAAACACTCACCCATGGCAACTCGGTAATGAATGTATGTGTCCTTCCAATTATCGAGTACATACAGCAAATTCTTATTCAAGTTATGCCAACCTCCGCCCAATTGTCATGGCATATTCCCCGCAGGATGTCTATGCGAGGCATCTCATCTCACACCGCGGATACCCTTTGTGGACGCCTGAGCCCAATATGAACCTCCCAGATATCTATGTTCGGGAGGGACTCAAGATTGGAGATGTCGGTGTCGTCGTCCCAGAAGATGGCAGTTTCGACGTCTTTTTCAACATGTGCTTGCCCCCTACTCACCCCCTTCATCGAGAAACCGGTGTGCCCAACAACTTCACTCCCATTTTGCTCAGTGGAAGGGATATTGCCAAGTTTCCCGATGTAGAGAGTGCAGGCCGTATCATTTCGTCCGCTTCAGTGACAAGGGTGAGAGACACGGATATGCCCGACGAAGATCCCCATAGGTGCGACATGGTCTCGTCATGAACCTCTTCAAGTGGTATTCGACCAGGTTTCACTAACGTTGACGAAGCTGTGCGCAGCCAGGTCCTTTGAATTACGAATTCACGCTGTCTTCCCGTGAGGGGGCAGTTCTCATTCTCCCAGAAGGTGCAGAGCGTTATTATCTTCGTAATGAACGTCTATTTCTAGAAGAAGCAATTCAACATGCGGTGGACTGGTACACTTTTGCTGAACAACGCCTTCGTCGCATCATCAGCCACGATTCCCTCTAATTGATTACCGGCCTTTACAAGGCTCGTTCTTGGTCCCTTGCTGCATATCAACATGACGCTGTGCAAGCTAGTCAAGGTAACATTACAGCGAGCTATACCTAAGAAACTATTGTGCTATGGATTGGCGCGTAGGACCTGCGGACCAGCGTTACGATGGGATAGCAAATCAAACCGTATTCATACAAGGGTTCAAAATTGCCGTTCGAGAAGGCATACTAGGCACAAAACGAGTCAGCGTCAAGGCGGATTTTCCTCGGTGCGAGCCTACCGTGCCGGAATTTCCAGCGGATCGCGGTTTTCAAACCTATGGGGTGGAGGACATCAGAGGAGCAGAGGCTCCGATGCCAGTGCTCATGCGAAAGGGGCAGGTACCAGTCTCAACTTCGCCATCGATGTCTCCCTGGACAATTTTTCTGCTGACGAAAGTGACAACATCCGCGAGGATGTTGTGGTCCAACGTTTCCCGCAAGTAGAAAGGGTGGGTTACTAGTCATCCAAATTGATTTTCTGAAGAATATCGGGCGTTCAGCCTTTCCACCCCTCCGACATCATAAACCACCATCTGTTACGAGTGGTGCGTATGATAGACACGGCGAGGACGGCAAACCCTGTAACCAATGATCTAGGTTCCCTCTGCTACTGTCGCGGTAACACACGACAGTCAGTGGTCTATGTTGCTCGCGAAGGCTCGTTTGGTGTCATTCCCATTTTTGTAAAATGTCGAAGATGTTCTTACAGGGATTACTGGACCCTGGGAAAGCTTCACAAGAAGACCATCTTGTTGCGGCCGTGACAAGAAACTATACATTGGTATTGGCGCACGAAGGTGACCCTGAGGTCGTTCAAAGAGGTGACTTTGACTAAGAAACCTACCTTAGGCGCAGCATACTTCGATTTTGAAGGCACCACGGTCAAGAATAAAGATAACTATGATGTTACAACAACGTCACGCTTTTCAGAAGGGCATCTAGATCATGCCTCTACGCTATTTGACATGTCAGCTCCGCGGGTGTCGGGTTTAGATCTTCCGGTCCAGGACAAGCAAGTTTTTGTTACATTGGTCTGACCAGCATCTTATTTGTCTCTATCACAGTCCCTTCAACTAGGCCATATGCCTGTGGCTATGTGAAAGTTCCGTCTGTCGGCGCAGCGTCAAGTTATGCCACGTTTCACACAGCCAATGAACTTGAGGAGCATATCGCTGTTGCTCATCCGGACATTTCGGGGACGCAGATGCCAGTGTTTCGTTGTGGGCTGCCGGGGTGCAAAGAGTCGTGGAAGGTCCGCATCTGACTCCGCGTAACGCTAAGATGACTGAAGCACACTCCAGCGTATCGAAGAACTGGAATATCACATTCAGTTGTGAGCTATGTTTTCTGTTTCTTGGTGCTCATACCGATAAATCCGGATTAGATCAGACGACCATTCTCCAAACGCCATTCCTACGTGCTCTACGGGACCATTCGCTGAGCTTTCTGCCAAACACGCTGCTTTCGAGGGACCGGTCCTTGGATCATCACCTGGTCCTTGGACTCGACATGTACTACCCCAGGTTGAACCCCTACCACCTGATGAGATCCTTTTCGGGCATGCAATAACCGAACCCTCGCTTTCATTTGCAGGGGACATTGGAAGAGGTGGCAACGACTTACCGATCAGCTCTTGTGACCCTTGCAGGGGTAACGGCTACCACCTCACGACAATATATATTGAATTGGTTGCAACAGGGATGGAAATTGGATGTGAGCCCACTCCGCGTACCTATCCCAGGTGCAGGAACTGCGACCGTCGAGGCTGCCATTGCTCTTACCGTAGACAACTTGAGATACTGGACAAGTTTGACGAGTTACTGCGACGCGAGACGGATCAGGAGACAGAAAAGTAAGGTAGATTTATTGTGCAGAACGAGTCAAGTTTCGATATGTAAAAGGATATACCTTCCTCAGCGCACTCGCTGAAGAGCCCATACTCCGACAAATATCTTCACCATTGGGAACAGACTATAGCGACAGTCATGGAGCACTTGGGGATTTCAGATGAGTCCAGAGTCACAATCATGTCCTTAGATCCACCATCTTTCTTCCTCTGTCTCTCTCGACTGCACTCTTATTCCTCAAGCCACTTCCCTTGTCTAATCGTCTCATACCACCACCTACACCATCGCCCATCCCCAACGGTGCATGACCAGTCTGGAGCATCCTGAACAACCCTTTGATGACCAAGAGAGGATTCCTGCTCCCCCATACTTTTGCACTCGCATCCTTGATCCCTGCAGCCTTGAGCACCTGATGTACATTTGGATTACATCTCAACCCGAACCCGACAGGCCGTGGCCTCAAAATAATCTTGGTACTCCCGAACTTGCTCTCAATCTCGGTCCAAAATGTCCGCTTTTCGAAGCGCTCGACATAGTCCATGGACCGGAGCGCTTTGGCAAGCGCTTTTTCGCGCGCAACGGCTGCTTCCTCGTCCTTGCCTTCTCCATACCCGACGAGACCGTTCCCATCACCGACGACGACAAGGGAGTACATGGAATGTATTTTGCCCTTGCCGGTTTGTTGGGTGACGCGGCGCATGATGAGTGGGTAGACGTGTAGTTTGGCAATTTGTTTAGGTGTGAGAGGGGACTCGCTTGTTGTGTCGCGGACGTTGCCCGTCTCGTCGTCGTCTAGCTCATCCAGTTCCTCGGCCTCGGCCACCTCGTCTCGGGTGCTCTCGTGGCCCTCGAGTGCTTCGAGGTTGGAAGGGTCACGCGATTCCTGAGCAGAGGTGTCGTAAAAGTTGCCAACGATCATAGAGGGGTCGTTGCGGACGACGACGCGGTTGGCAAAGGGGGCGCGCTGTGTTGGGGGAAAGTCTGCGACGGAGTGCTCGTCGAGAAGTTTGTCATATTGCATAAGGTCGGGGAGGAACCCATCTTGGGGGACGTGTGCGAGGGGTATCCCGTGCACAGAGGTGGCATTGGCTGGGATCGACAGAGGTTCGGCGTGAGTGGTGTCGGGCGGTTTTCCCGAGGACGAAGGGGTGGAATAGGCCCTTGTGACGCGTATTCTGGGCGTAGGAATACGTGACCATGAATGTGGTGGTCTCCGGAGCGCTGTGAGCCTGTGCATTAAGTTGTTGGTCAAGTCGTGAAGTAAATTTTCAGTAGAGTATAATGCAATTGTTTGTTGACACAACACTACGATGAGCGCACAGGACTCGAACGCGGTCGCTACAGATCTCAACAGTGCGGACCATGCAAACCTGTTCAACTACATAGATAGGGACAGGTAAGCCCACCCAACATACAGAGTCTCGTTCTGCTGATCATCCATGCCAGCGTGCACGGACTCAATCTCGCCGTTCCAGAGCAAGCGAAACATCTCATCAAACCATGGTCAGATCGCGAAGATACGAGCCAGTTCGCAGATTCGGGTGTTGACGATCAGGTGAGGATGAACCAAGATGAACCTGGAGGTGATATCATGCAAACCGCTCGCAGATGATTCTACACGTTCCATTTTCCCAGAACGTGCGCATCAAGGCCGTCGTGCTCAAACTCGGTAAAGCACCTCCCTGATTTCTGCTGGCGTATTCCGCCCGTCACCTCGCTGCGATCGCTGATACTCTCCCTTGTATGTTGCCAATGCTTGATGTACCGCCCCGCCGATCGACTGGTGCCCGCAAACCATATCTGGATGGACGGACGGCGACACAACTGAGCAGGACGCGGCGAGACGGCGCCACGGCATCTCAAGATCTTTGCCAACTACTCGAACATTGTCGATTTCGCAGACATGGAGAACACCAAACCACATCTCGATATCGCTCTTCTCGAAGGCGAAACGGGGGTTGTGGAGTACCCACTGAGGGTAGCGGCATTTACGAGCGTGCACGCATTGAGCCTCTATTTCGTGAGTCGTGTTCCTCGCGCCTTGCAGCATGCCCTCTGTCTGGTTTCGCTGTGCAGGGCTTCTTTTCCCTTCAGGCTACTATATATGGGATCGTGTGCTTGTCAGGCTTATCAGACTTGATCCCCATCGTCAACAGGGACATTCCGTTGGCGGAGATCTGTCAAGGGTATATTATGTAGGGTTCAAGGGTGATTCCTGGACAAGCAGAAAGGAAGGCACGAACAAGCTCGAGGTACCTGCTGCGAATGGGGCCGACGCGCCGTTGGTCGATCGGCTGAAGCAGAATGCAGGAGGACAACAGACAACGGCACGCTGACTTGTATATGTGATAAGGGTCACTTTCTTGTCGAGATTAAGAGACGGGATCTTCAGAGTGTTTGTAGCAATTCTGCATAACCTGGCGCACCAGAGTCATTACTCTGTACGTGCCACCCGCGCACCTGCCAGTGAAGGAACATACGCATCGGACACTGATGAGCCCGGGACTTCGTCGTTCTCAAAAGACTGATGCATCTCGCGTAGTATATAGCCCATGGAGTGTTTGTTGGAATGAATTCGGGTGGCCACATGAGTGCCACTTTCTTCCATTCCGAAATGATAGATTGCGACACAAGGAGAGGGCCAAGCACTTGAAGTACTCTGTCCGGTGTCCAGATACAACACTTTTGGTCACTTGAAAAAATGTTTGGAGCACCACATCACTTACTATAACCTTTACAGCAACACAACATAGAAATAGAAAAGAGACGAATAGTCACAACCAAAAACAAAACGTTGCGACATGTTTTTTTAATCGCTTCGACCACTGGATCGACTGTGGTTGGTACTGACGGACATCGAGGACCCAACTGACCTCGACCGCGAGCGACCGTGTCCTCTGGACGATCTCGGTGACATGGAAAAGTCCTGTCCTCTCTTTTCCTCCCGACTATCAACACTGCGTGACGGAGGGGAGCGGTTACGAACCGGGGACCCGCTCGTGTCACGTCCCCGACGCGGAGGCGGTGATTCATACCGATCACGATGACGACGCGGAGACGGGGAGTGTGAGCGGCGCCGGGGGGGAGAGATGGAACGCTCCTGCGCTCGACGAGGTGGCGGCGAGCGCCGGCGCGAATACATAGGGGAACGTGGGCGACGACGGGGTGCCGGATCCGGTGATTGTGACCTCGAGGGAGATCGTGACCGGGTTCTCCCGCGGTTATACGCGGTCTCGCGACGAGGTGGTGGGGATGCTCTCCTATATGAGTCGCGTCCTGCCCTCTCTCGGTGGGGCGGCACAGGCGGCGGCGGCATCCTTTCCCTCCTCTTCGCCTCATCTGCCTCACGTTCGCGCCTCATCCTATCCTCCTCCCTCCTTCTCAATCGATCTCGCTCCCGCTTCTCCGCTTCCCATTGCTGACGTTGTTCCTGCATCCTCGCTCGGTCCTCCTCCCGCTTCTTCTCCCGCTCTTCACGCTCGATGAGCCGAATGCGCTTGTTTTCTTCTTGCTTCTCACGGTCAAAGGCTTCACCTTCGGTGTAATCTCTGCGTGTACCGAGCGCACGGGCCATCTTGTCCAACTCGGTCTTTTTGGCAGCAGCAATAGCGTGGGTGTCAGATGACTTTATATTTTTAGCGGCGGTTGTCAGCGAGGCGAGATTTGCCAAGAGTTCTTCACGTAGGGCTGCCACTTTGACTTCAATCTCTGCCTCCTCGAGTCTATCCGAGGTAGATGCGGAGCAAAGAGGGATCAGCGCCAGGAAAAAAAACAGGTGGAAAAGACAATGAAAGGAAAACAAATGAACAGACGTACCCGTCGTCCTCGAGCTTCAGCTGCAATTCCAAACATTTTACTTCCACTTTTCGTTTTCGCTCGTGCTCCAAAATCGCTTCGTCTGGTTCCCTGTGCTTGGGAGGTGCGACGTCCCACGCCGCAGCGCGCTCGGGCGCGGTTTCGTGTGTTCGGAGGACTGAGAGGTTGCGTTGAACGTAACCATTCGTACCGCTAATAGAGACGAGAAAAAGAGAATGAGACGTTTGTATTCAACGATACTAGTGTCTGGACGTACCTTCCACGGGGAGTCGTCAATCCGATTCCGTTGTACATGGTGGTTGGATGGTTAGAGCGTCTCGCTGACTAAGAGTCTTGACATGTTGACTTGCTTCCTGATTGGTAGATTAAAACTATTAACTACGGAGTGAATTCGATCATTCAAAACGCAGACTTGACCTCGGAGATCACTCGACTTTAAATGATGGAAACCAACAACTTAGACTACAAACTAACTTTCCATTAAAGCCATTGGAATATTTGGTTGGCCTAGGATTACGTCAGCTAGTCGGAAGTAGCCGAATCCCGACCATTGTTTGAACGATCCAGCGCGAACAAGTATCATCCTCACCATGGACATCGTACGTCGCTCGTCGTTGCCGTCGTCGTCGTCGTTCCAAACGTTGACTTATTTACAGGACTCTGAATACGCCGCCGCCGCGTCGAACGTGGACGACTGGCTTGCATGCTTCTCCCAACTTACCAACTCCAAACCTGCCACCTTCCCGTTCACTTCTCATAAAATACAATCCATTGAATCTCGTCGAGCGCGCATGTCCGACTTGCTCATATTTGACGTCCTTCTCATTCGTGGTGGCATACGCAGTCCTGACATACTCTTCCCACCGGCTGACTGGGCGGCCCTCAAGAAGCTCCTCGACGCGGTCGATCAAAGTGTCTACGACGTTCTCAAAAAGGATTGCTTGGTGTATATCCTTCTCAAGTGGGCCTGGGACATGGACTCTAGGGAAACCAATGCTGGTTGGGACGTCCGCTACCTGCAAGATCGATGCATACCTCCCCAATTCGCCACACTGGCAGATGCATACTGGCTGTTGGACACGGGCACTCACCTTGGCGTGCGTCCCATCTCGCGTATTTCCATCCTTCGTGCTTTCTAATATATCTTTTCGTCACCAGAGAGCTGTCTCCATACTTTCGGATGCCCGGTTGAATAGAGACTACGCCTCCAAGGTTCTGCAAGCGCTCGCGCTGTCGTCCTCGCCGGCTTCTTTTGCAAACGGTACTTCCCCCGCTACCGCAGCGCTTGTTGTCAAGTACGTCCGCACTGCGAAGCCTCTACTCACCGAGCCCGACGACATCGACCTCTATGCGCTCTCACTTGCTCAACTGTCCTTCATGGACGCGTGGGTGTATCAAAATTCCTTTCCTGAAGGAAGTGATACCAGGGAAAGGTTACTGAAAAGAATAGTTGCCTGGTGCTTGATGCGTATGTGCCTGGGTTTTCCTGTCTTTCAGGCGTTCGATTAACACATGACACCAGCATCGCCCAAACAAGATCCCCTCGCTCAGCTCCTTTCGTTTCCACTTTCGTCTTACGAGCAAGCCTTGTTTCATGCACTCGCCCTCCCCCGTCAATTTTCAACTTCTTCAATGTCCGGCACACACGCCACGGCCACCTCATCTAACCCCGTGCTATCTTCACGAGCAATATCAATCCTACAAGATCTTCTTTGTGTACGTGCGATCCAGTCCGGGGACTATGTTGGCGCGATCAAACTCGACCGTGAAATCTCTTCCGTCTCGCCTTCCATCGGGAATGGGGTATCATCCTCAAATGGCACCTCCCAAGCCTCATCATCAGGTCGGGACACAATCGACCGGAAGTCGATCATTCAGGAGCTCTTTTCAGCCCTCCCACCACCAGAGCGAACGTTACTTGAGGACGAGATTGGCAAGGTTGCTATGGGTGTACGTGCCGACACACTGTCAATGCAGAGACAGGGTGCGTCTGCCACAAGGAAGCCGCTGACGGCGGAGATGAGCTTGAGCGCGAGCTGGGAAGATGTCGGTTCAGTTTTACCGTCCCCTGCACCCTCTGCCTCGCTCTCGCCGGCAGTCAGCGCTGGATTTGCAAGCAAAACGACCCCGGCGCCGGTATCTATGACGGGCAAGGTCACCCAGTCGCCCTTCGCGCCACGAATTTCCCGACCCAAGCCAGTATCTGTCCACCAGACGCCCCCAATACCAAAGTTCACGGCATTTGGCTCTCCGATACCAACCACTTCAGGTGTGAGCACGGGTCGGGGTATCATCACAGAAAAGAGCAAAACGTTCTTTTCGACCAGTGCAACAGGTGGATCGAGTACTGCTGTGAAACCCGCTACCCATGTCTCACTTTTCGACACCGCCGGAAGCGCAAAAAATGCGCCAAATGCATTTTATAAACCGCCTTCAGCACAGGCTGCGAGAACGTCGCTTGATGTACGAAGCGCACTAGCAAGCTCCACCACTGCCAAGAATGTGGCGCAAGACACTCGCTGGGAGAAAAACACAGGTAAAGAACAGGAAGGTGACGATGTTGCGGAGGATGTCAGCATGGGGACTGGATCTGATGTTGAAATCATCGAGGACCACCGCGGTAAGAGCAGGGGAGAGGTACAGGACGAAGAAGCCCATACAGAAGAGGACGATGACGACGAGGGGAACTTTATTGCATATGACAAGAGCAGCGCCGCAGACCTCACTTTCCATAGGCGTGACGTTGACGAGACGATGGGCGAAGACGAAGGGCGAAATTTCGGGTTCAGCGTGTTCAGCGGAAGCAAGGGTGCGACGCAGAATGGCAGTGCAAGGAGGCAGAGGAACGAGAGCAGGAATGGACGTGCACCCTACCCCTCCCCGCCGCCTCGCGCTCGTGTCTCGCCCTCCCACGAAGACAAGAGTTCGAACATAAGCGCCAATTCCACAACGACGAATAGATGGCGCGCACCACCTGGCGCATTCCACAACGAGGAGGAAGACGATGAAGACCAGAATGAAAACCAGGATAGGAATGCAGGGGAGGGAGACGGGCATGAAGGAGGCCATCAGGCGCCGCAGACCACCCCCGTTCACTCACCTCGCCGTCGCGCCCGCACGAGAATGCAGACTGAGACCCCTTCACGTGTCTCCACTCGTTCTCAACCCCGCCGCAGTTCCAGGACTGCGACCGCCGATACTATCCGATCTTCGGGTCGCGCGCGGCCAAGGCCAAGTAGGACTATACCCGGCGCACTAATGGACGAAGACAATGACGACCAAGAGCAAGTGGACGAGGGAAACACCGACGAAGATACGGAAATGGACGAGCAGGAGGAAGAGGACGACGTGATCGCGCCGCTCCCCTCGCGACGTACGCGAAGCTCTGGTCTAATTGGCACGTCTTACAAGTCGGAACCGGATGCTAGATCGTCGGCACCGGCGAGGGTAACTAATGGGACTGACATCGGTGTTGCGACAAAGGCTAAGGCGAGGACGCCTGCGAGGAGGTCGTCAAGGCTCTCGACAGCATCGTCGCCATCGCCAGAACGTACTGAGGTTGCGTCGCCGACCAAGAAGGGACGGAAGAACACTGGTTCGCGGCCATCCATCGCTGGTAGTGGGACGGTTGCAACGCGGAGTAGCGCAAGGCGGAAGCGGTAGTGACCTTTGTAACGTCCTAGCTAGCCTATGTCCATCTATTTTCCCACGAGTCATCATGCCAGCACCAACGCGCACACCGCCCCAACCGACGCTGCCGTCTGTCCGCTCGACGTACCGACGACCGCAACAGCCCCGTATCACGTCCAACACCCGCTCTCCAACCCCAAAGCCCAATCCCGCGACCGTCGCCAACGGCAAACCCCTCCGCACATCAAAGACAACCGAGAAGCTCGTCCTCCTCCCCTCCGCACCGCAGACAAAGCCACTTCTCGTCCCTCCAGGTATCGATTACTTCGGTGTACCGGAGGAAGATGTTCTCGGCTACGAGACAGACGCGGGCCTCGTACGCGAATACAAGAGCGCCGCCGAGCGCATGAACAAGCTGCAGAGGGAGAAGGCCGGGTACAATCGCATCACGGCATACTGTCTCGCAGAGGGAATGAAAATGAAGCTGCTCGTCGGATTCCTCAAGCGAGAACACAACGTACAGCCCAGGGTGTTTGACGAAGCGATGTATGTGGTTAGTGCTCACCCCCTTTTCGAATCGCAGCATCGACTCAGATCTGACGTCCATCCGTCGTGTTCGTGCAAAGATGTATCATTTGCCGCTCTTGCCGGGTTATTCTCCATCGACGACCCTTCGTTCCTCCACCGCGTTCACGAAGACGCACCTTAGTCGTCTCTCAGAAGCTGAAGAGAATGGTTATCAAGGCTCGTACTTTGCTCCCCCTCGCCCGCGGTCGCGTGAAGAATCGCCAAGGCACGAGGATGATGGGTATGTCACAGAAGGCAGGGATGGGGGTTACGTTACCGATGGTAGTCCTGAGACGAGGCGAGAGAGGGACCCCGCTGCACTTGTGTTCGTGGCAGAGTGTGAGGCTGAGGCGGGTGACGAGGCAAATGCAGAAGGGGAAGCAGACGGAGGATTTTTCAGTGACACTGTGGCGGAAGCAGAAGCAGAACATCATTCACCGCGGCAAAGAGACACGGGCCAATCACCCACTCTTCAAGCTTCGTCGAAGCGCAACCCCGAACTAGAGCCAGAAGAACCGATCGCCGAGGTTGTCTTTTTCGCTTACGGTGTCGCAGTGTTCTACGGTTTCAGTGAAGCTCAAGAACGAAGTATCATTGACGACCTCGCGAATGCTGGCATTTTTCGTCGCATGATAAAGGAGAGTGACTGGGAGATCGAAGAATGTCATTTTTCCGTACGTTCGCAATCTCACTGAATAGAAACACGGTGTTGATGTCACATCCAGATCGATCCATCGATCCCCCATCCTAGGATATACAATGATTTCTTTAGTATGCTATTTCCTACCCATCGCTAGTCCAACCCTTACCGTCTATTTAGCATTCAAGTCACCATCTCATCTTCTCAAGCTCTCAGTTGCACATGCTCTTGCACAGTCTACCTTACTTGCAATGTACGAGGCCACTGCTTCTCGCGTCCTCTCAGACCCCCTTGCACTCTCAATCCCGCGCCAACTCGCCGAATCTGGCGCGCTCTCTTTGAAACGCAAGGACGCACTCCGCCTAACAGGTCGATTGTTCAAGTTGCGCCGAGACGTGAACCTCGTGTCAAATGTCCTTGACGTGCCCGAGCTCTTCTGGACAGAAGCCAGTCTCGGTGGACTGTATGAAAGTGTAAGAGAGTACATGGAGGTTGAAGTGCGTGTCCGAGCATTGAACGAGAAGCTGCTTGTCGCGAGCGATTTCGTGCGTGATTTCGTTCTTTGCCTTGTCTAGCTGTTTCATGTATTTTAGCTTGATGCGATACACGACCACCTCAACAACGGAGCAATGGAGCGGATAACTTGGATTGTGATATGGTACGGTCTGCTTGGATGTTACTGTCCATTCATTGACGCGCTTCCGTTAGGCTTATTCTTTTTACGATTTTCGTCGAAATGGTAAAATTTTAAATTCCTCTGTCGTGGTGAGCGTTTACACGTTTGTCTAGGGTGAAGTGTTTGCCCGTTATATTGTGGATACGGCGGTACCTACTGATGGCTCTGGTGCCGGACACGCCGTGATAATGGGCGCGATGCCCCGCGGAGGGCTGGTAAAGTTGCTCATCAAAATACTCGATGGCGTCAAGGGGTCATAATCGGGGTGCAAGCAAGGTGACCGCTTCAATTACACTATCTTGTTTCTTCGTCGCCCCGTCTCTCGTTCGTGACAAGATCTTGAACAACAGTATACACACTCCCACAACCTGATAAGTAACCCTGACGTGACCATCCTCTTATCGTACGACATCCGTTGTAAAGCAGTCACTATCGTCGAGTTTACCTTGGGTAATCGGATGTGACTCCGGGACAGAACGTCAGCGCGATATCGCGTTGCTGCAGGTATTGTTGACTTCGTCGGCTGGTGTGTAGCCGTCTGCAACGATACGTCGTCAATACCCACGCCAACCATCAACAACAGAGACCTACTGCATCATTCATTGTCTGGGAAGGCATAAGCATTTCAGCAGGTATCGTAGTAGAAGGAACTGTAGGGGGGCAGGGCCCGCATTGTTATCGCAGCCTCCTCGACAACTTCCACCTAGGCCCGTAACAGGCTACGAGATAACGTCAACACGATTACGAGCACCTGCTGAGTGAAGTTGCTTACACATCCAGAAGGAACTTGAATGGAGCGCGCAAACCCGTCGCAACTGGAATCAGCGGAGGAGATCCGCTTCCCGGAATGGCGTACTGCAGGAAATGTGTCAGCTGCTTGTTGGAACCCGGACTAGACAGAGGGTAAATACTCCAGTCGAGTGGTACGAGACTGGGACTGTACCTAGACAGAGGGTAAATACTGTGCTAGGTAAGTAAGGAATGAATATGGTAGGGTAATAGCTTACCTCCAGTCGAGTGGTACGAGACTGGAGGAAAGGTGAACGAACGGACGCGTCAAGTATACGCGATGTCCGTAAAAGGAAATGTAGGAAAATAATGGTAAATGGTCATCTACAGTAACGTAGGTCTGGATCTCCAACACTGCTGACCATCGAAACGTAGATCACGAGGGAGGCTCACAAAGTTGAGCTCGGCTCGGCTGAAAGGGGAATAGCCGTCCAAGGCCGGACCACCCTTTGTGCAAGAGGACGCGTCGCTTCGCCACATTCATTGACGGCAGTCAGTGATGTGCATACATCACGGCGGCGATCATAAGGGTAACGAGGGTGCGCAGAGACATGATGAGATATTCTTGAATGGGGGATCAGGATGTGCTCTGAGACCTCCATCTAGAAGCTTTTTAACGGACGAGGTCGCCAAGGGCGGTGCACAACAGGATTTCTGGTTCGTATCACCATACGCACTTGGAGAGGCGCGGTGGCATGATCACCTGAGATCGTTGGCGAGGATACAAATGAGGTTAACCTTGTCTTTTTGGCTGTTCTGCCCTCGGATCTGCCCCGTTCGTTTTGTGGACGGCAAGGTAGTGAAAGACACGTGATGTAGTGGGTGACTAGTGACCATTGAACCTGATGAGACAAGGAGGGAAAAAAATCAATCACTGTTGCAGCGTAGCTTCGTGTCCCGCTCGATCCCTCAGTGACGATAGCGCTCAGGTATTCAAGATCACGATGAAGTTAGCGCATGATGTATTTTCTTGTCTGTGCTAGAGGCAAACAATGCTTGCCTTGGATGTCTACAATGTGATCAACGTGCCTCCAACCCCCCATTCCTCCAGTTATGTTTCTTTCCATGAAATGAAGAGGTCGAGCGAAGTATCGGAGATGCAGATTAAGACAAGTGGGTGTATGTATGTATGACACAAGGTGTTGTACGTATCGTACGCACACCACCATTGCATTCGTTTTGAAATGAATGAGGCGTCGGCAGGTCGGTACCGTCGTCCTCGAGAGGTATTAATATCGGATCGCGAGAATAGGTTCCGCACGGATGGTAGACAGATCGACTGCTTGATCGACCGCATCGTCTATCTCGCCGATGAGAGCGCTGCAGGTGAGTGTTAGATAGAGTGTCTCTCGACAAACCATGGATGGATGCACGAACATCATATCACCCTTGACGAGATAGAGTCCGAGCGGGATTTCCTCGACGCCCTCTTCCATGCTGTATACGCGTTCCTTGGACTCTGAAAGAACGACATTGGATTTTTGATCGAAACCTGCGAGAACTCCCTGTTGCAAGTTGAGCGGACATCGCGACGATACGAACGTTTTTGAGCAAACGAGCATGACTCACCACGATCGCCCTGCCATCTTGAAGCACAAGCAGTACACGACCTAGTGATGATCAGGACAGGGAGGGCAAGATCAGGAGTCTGCGGCTCACGATCGACATAGCCTTGAAGACTGGCCATTTGAACGTACGCGTGCGGTGGTGAGACGTGACTCAAGACTAGTGTGTTTGGGGTCCCGCTGTGCTGGGGTCATTCTTGGGCAGCTACTCTACACTTCGGCGCGGGTGCAAAGATACTCTCAGTGGCTCTACCCGCGGGCTTTAATCCCTGGCTCGGCGAAGAACAACAGACTATAAGATCATGTCCCCGGCCATGCCCTTGGTTGGACTTGAACTCGTCTATCACGAAGACTTCGTCAGCCAGCTCTTTGGGAAGATAAGTTGACGTTCAAAGATACATAATTCGTTGAGCCGTTGAAAACACGACCCAGAGATACCGAGCTCACGTTCTCTGAACCGTTGGTCATTGACAATGCTCAGTGCTCGCACTTAAGTTGAACTTTCCTTGACAAAATCACTTGCTGGCAACGCAGACTGATAGAATGACAACCGAAAACCTCAACAACAGATCTTTTTTGTTGTAAACGGTTCAGGCAGGACCACCAACATATCAAACCATCCGTAATCTGCGTTGATGCAGCTTGCGTGGGCACTGCCGGTATAGCTTCACCGCCCATGAGTGGATTGAAGTCTAATTGCTCAATATGACTCGTGGGTGTCGCATCAAATTGTAAGTGCTGGCATTGGTGTATGACAATTGGTTCGACTCGGTAGGTGTTGATGTCTGCTTGATAGAGATGCGACTATGACCATTGCATGGTCATGAGAGTCGGGTACTGGAGGGGGTGTGAGCACCCTTATAGTATGTCAGTTAATAATAGTATGGACGCTCGTGACTAGGAATTAAAAAAAGAACCGCGGTCTTCCATTCCCGTCGGGTGTCGGGCTGACTCAAGAGACATGACGTTACCAACGTTTATCGGTCAACGGGCATTCCCGAAAGGCTATGCTGCCCGTGACACAATAATGAGGCGGAAGACAGTTATGATTGAAACGTATCAATATTTTGACTTTCGGGAGAACAGACAAAAACACAGTAAATGAAGCTAAAAGATGTATGATGTCATCCAAGTTCGATTGATCGATGGTCACAGAGTGGGGAAATTTGCCCCCTTCCTCAAAGTGTCGCATCTGATTCTGATCGTCACTGAATCCATTCCGCTATCCGCTATCCACCACCACGTGATGCCATTGATCGGGTGGCATTGTGATGACGGGCATCAATCTTCTGGTCCATAAGGGAACACCTTGCGATGCGCATTCAAGAGCGACAATATTGTTCTGCACGGCAGAAGGATACAATCAATGCTATGGGGTTTCAATGATTATTTATTTCTCTGGGATGCAGGGTAGCACAGATGCACAACGAGATCGTGGAGTGCAACCCCTTGGTCGAGTGAACCCGTCCACGAGCAGTAGAACAGATATCTACTCTGATGTCGATATTGTCGGATCGGAGCGTGTGCTTGACGGGTAATTGGACAATGTACGTACTAGCCCAGGCAGGGGCACACCGTTCCTTGATTTTATGCTGGGCGAGACGTAAATGTGCCTTTGATTACTTCAAATGGGAGGGATCGCAGGAGTTTGCTATTGATATGGTTAGACGTAGAATCATTCAATGAGCTCGTTTTGCTGACTGTTTCACTGAGTGGAAACGGACGAAACGCGAGTTCGTTCAGGTTACGGGTTTGGGCAGTGTGCAAAATGTCACCGCATACTTGGCTTCCCACCACGTCACAAAGATATGTTTGTAGATGGGAATGGACTGTCAGTGCCCATGGTGAAACGGGTGTCATGGGAGTAGCGGAGAGTTCGGCTCAATGTCGATTTCCTTTTTTAAAAATCTGACGCAACGCCGCATCTCTAACACCAACATGGATGGATCTAGATCTGGGTTAGCAAATATTATTAGCATTAAATGTCGCAGCTTCTCCCATCCCCCCCCCCTCCACCTCTCCAGCCATGCTCCACGACGAAAAGACTCGCAGCCCGCAAGACTCTCTTCCAGAGAAATACGAGTTTGTACAACTACAGGCACAGCAACTCGGCCAAGAGTCCCAACCACCTCTTGACCAGCCCTCTACGCCACTCCCACTGCCCGTTTCCACTCCTTCCAAGCAACGCGCTAAAATCCCTGCTGCAGCTATCATTCCTATATGGATAGTCCTCAGTTCAGCCGTCATTCTTTACAACAATCGCGTGTACAATACTTATGGATTCCGCTATCCCGTCTTTCTGGTCACTTGGCACCTCACCTTTGCTGTCCGTCTCTCTTTTATTTTTTCTCTCCACATCTGACGTGTCTGTGAGACAGACTATTGGCACGAGGGTGCTGCAGCGGACCACAAACCTGCTCGACGGCGTCAAGGACGTCCATGTGTCGCAGGCCATGTTTGTCCGCTCAATCCTCCCCATTGGGCTACTCTTCAGCGGCAGCCTCATCCTCAGTAACACCGCATATCTATATCTCAGTATCGCATACATTCAAATGCTCAAGGTATGACCCGCTCTGTCTGCATGTCACGTTGCAACGCTCTATTTCCCTCCATATTAGCTTTCGCTGACTTGAAACCTGCAGGCATTTACCCCTGTCGCTATCCTTCTCATTTCGTGGGTTAGCAGAACAAAGGAACCTAATCGGACCCTGGCTCTTATCGTATGCATGATTTCATCGGGTGTCGCCTTGGCTTCTCACGGAGAACTTCACTTTAACCTCACTGGATTCTTGGTACAAGCCGCCGCCGTCGCCGTACGTACTACTGCTATGTTCGTCCGATCCCTGTCGTTGATTCTGCGGCGGATATAGTTTGAGGCATCACGTTTAGTCATGATTGAAATCCTTCTTCATGGGCTGAAGATGGATCCCCTCGTTTCTCTGCACTATTATGCACCAGTCTGCGCAATCATCAACCTCCTCGTTCTTCCCTTTACAGAAGGTCTCCAGCCATTCTATGAAATTGCTGCTGGCAGTATAAGCTGGGGGATTCTCCTGTCGAATGCCATGTTGGCATTTTTACTCAACGTTGCTGCGGTCTTCCTGGTGGGCGCTGGCAGTAGCTTGATATTGACACTCGCGGGAGTGTTCAAGGTCCGTGCTAACACCGTACGTCTATGCTAGGGATCTGAGACCTATTTGAAAAGGATATTCTTCTCATCTCTGGCTCTGTGCTTCTGTTCGGCGCACCCATCACCCCCCTGCAAATCTTTGGTACGAATTTACAAATCGTTTCCATGGTTGATTGCTTAATGATGGCCATTCAGGTTACTCGATCGCACTTTGCGGGCTTGTTTTGTACAGGACGTGGCCTAGCAAGTAAGCCGGTGTCACAACGTATCCCAACTACACGTTGTGCCACGCTAGAAAGGTTCATCACGCAGACGCGTGGAGAAAATGCTTTGGTCATTGTCTCTGTCTGCTGATGTGTTCGCGATTTAGATGCACTGCTGTCTTTATGTTACTTGTTTGAGGACTGAAGTACCGATTCTCAAGTATTGTGCTTTGTATTCCGTTGGTTACCCTACATCTTTGTGCACTCATAGACAGCATATATATACGTTACACGAGAATTGGAATCATCACTGGTTCCACTCGACGGATTGGTGGACTCTTGAGTATTGAGCCCGAATCTCACTCAGACTGACAGACGCCGAAACTATTTCCAACTTGCACACTAGATAAAACATGAATGTTACCGTGCGTAGATGGATCTCCCGTGTGCTACGGAGTGACAAGGGTCTAATATGGTAAGCCAAGACGCATGTATCCAAGGCGGAAATTCTCTGTCGAGTCAGTACCCTGAAAACTTGAAACTTCCACGCAACACGGCGCAACATCGACGGCTTGATGGAAACCTGCTGACACAAATAGCGTAGCGAGGGAACTTGTTCGAAGTGGCGGGTCGCGAGTGCATGATATTTGGAACAGAACGAAGAGGCGGGAAATTCGGAGAAAAAATCCTCGAGTTGAAAAGCCGGCAGTGACAGGTCCTAAACGGGACCACTATGGGAGACACGCTGTACTCCTCCTGGCGAGATGTCGAGTTGAAAAGCTGGCAGTGACAAAGTCATGAGGGTCTACATTTGGTAGAATGTGAGACTCGACGAAGGAGTCATGCCATGGAGGATCGCGCCTCGTACGTGTGAACGTGCGTCGGACGGATCACAAACATCGGGATGCGGGCTATGTATGACGTTACATGTCATGTCATGACAAGGATGGGAGGATGATGTAGATCATTCATTGCAAGCTCTGCGGAACGGACTGGTGGCGTGCTACGTCGCGTTGGATAGATGCGCGGCAGATTACACGCTGGGGGCCCGGGAAAGGAGCAGTGGATTCGAGTGCTGCGTTTCTGTCGGCGCTCAGGGTAAGCTAGAAGCGAGGAACCTCCATTCCAATTCCGGCAAGTCTGTCCGAGTTCATGTACTGTATTTTCATCCCAAAGACATCTTTTTACAAGGAATGATGCAACCAATGATCCAGCCACGATGGAATGTGGAGCAGCTTTGCAATTGGCCGAGTGGCTGGTGGAGCCCGAGACTCAATGTCCGTCCAAAAAAGGAAAGTATAGATCATGCAATTCAAGCGAGCAGCGAGGATTCCTTTGAATTGACACCCCGATACACCTCTTTTGTCCTCTCCCCATCATGTACGTCCTACCAGTCATCCTGCGCACCTCTCGTTCACCTCTATTTCTAGGTCGGACATCTCCACCGCCGGCTCGGCGTCGACGACGACCTTTGAGACCGCCCTTGCTTTCAACGCCATTGTATTTGGCATTGAGATCGTTGCGTTCACCCTTCTTCGTCCTTACTTCAAATCTGTGTATGAGCCTCGCACAGTCACTCCCGCAGAAGAGTTCGCCTTCACATGCCGTTTCCATGCCTCACTCTTACCCGCCTCATTTTACAGTGAACGTGTCGCACCATTCCAGTCCAAACTGCTCACATGGCCGATCACGCTCTACAAAGCAGACTACAAAGACATTCAACGCGTCAATGGTGCCGACGCTTATTTCTTCGTCCGGTTTCTTCGTGTCATGGTTCGCGTCCTCGCTCCCATCTGGATCATTTCTTGGGTTGTTCTCTTGCCCGTCACTTCGGTCAACAATTCCGTTCCCGGAAACACAGGACTGAGTAGATTCACTTTCGGAAACATCGCGCCCGATCAGAGTGACAGGTTTGCCGCATTCATCATCTTGGTTTGGTTCTCAACATGTGAGCACGCCACATGCGTCCCCGATGTGAATTTATTTCTGACGCGATTTCTGCCCCGCATAGTTTGGATCTTCTGGAACATCAAGCACGAGATGACCCACTTCATCAATGTCCGACAGCTCCACCTCATCGATCCCGTGCATTCTCGCTCTGCTCAAGCCAACACTATTTTCATATCTGGCATTCCTTCCAAGTACCTTTCCGAAGAGGCATTGATACAGCTATATTCGCGTTTCCCGGGTGGCGTGAAGAAAGTTTGGATCAATCGGTACGTCATCTCATCGCTCCAATCTCAACTACCTCTCATACGACCTGATGTCTAGTGACTTGAAGGAGCTTCCGACTGTGTATGACCGTCGTCTTGCTGCTTCTGGAAAGCTGGAGTCTGCAGAGAAGACGTTGCTTGCCATTGCAGCCAAACTTCGAGCCAAGGCGATTAAAAAACATGGTGATAACGCCTCATACCCAGTAGATGCCGCCGATGAAGCTGAACGTAACCTCTCTCTCGCCGAGAAATTGGTCCCGCGTGCCAAGCGTCCCACCCATCGCCTCCCCGTAGGTTTCTTGCCTTTCTCTCTCCCCTTCATTGGTCAAAAAGTCGACACACTCGATTGGTGCCGGAGCGAGATTTCCGCCAATACTGCTCTGCTTCGTCAAGCTCGCAGGACTATTTCTCAACAATCATCCATCCCCACTTCCGGAAACGATGAGATTGGACATCAAGAAGAAGATAGCTCTAGACAGTCGTATCCCCCTCTCAATTCCGCTTTCGTCACTTTCAACCAGCAGATCGCGGCGCACATGGCATATGGGTCACTCGCTCACCACGCGCCATTCCACATGGCCGATCGGTACTTAGAGGTTTCCCCAGAAGATGTTCTCTGGGGTAATCTCGGCATGAACCCGTACGAGAAACGTGTGCGGACGGTGATTAGCTATGCCATAACTGCCGCTTTGATTGTTTTCTGGGCCATTCCCGTTGCATTTGTCGGTCTCATATCCAACGTTAAAGGTCTCTGTGTTCGCGAAAGTTGGCTCGCATGGCTTTGCCGCATTCCGCCGGTCGTCCTGGGTATCATTCAGGGTATCTTACCCCCAGTTTTGCTCGCGGTCCTCATGATGCTTCTTCCCATCGTTCTGAGGCTGTTGGCTCGCTTTGAGGGTATTCCTACCCGTACGGGACTGGAACTCAGCTTGATGACTCGTTACTTCATCTTCCAAGTGATCGTAAGTGTTCTTCACTATCGAAACTCGCGTCGTACATCTCAACGGTTTGTAGCATTCATTCCTGATCGTTAGTCTGAGCTCCGGAATTATCGCCGCCCTCCCAGGTCTTCTTCAGAATCCCAGTTCTATTGCCACTTTGCTGGCGAAGTACCTTCCCCAGGCATCAACTTTCTTCCTTACGTATGTTTTGTCTATATCTGCATCCTCGAGTGCTTATCGACGTCGAATAGATACATCATTCTTCAAGGATTAACCGTATGCGCTGGTGGTTTCCTTGCCATCGTTCAGTTGGTTCTGTATTATGTGAAGTTGTTTATCCTTGGAAGCACTCCTCGCTCTATCTATGATATCAAGTTTGCTCCTCGAAGCGTTGCGTGGGGCACTTTATTCCCTGCTATTACACTCCTCACTGTTATCAGTAAGTTTGGCAAAAAAAAAATGCTTTGTAGAATTTGTTTCTAACAATATGTATAGCTCTCGGCTATTCCATGATTTCTCCTATCATCAATGGTCTTGCTGTCTTTGCCTTCTTCCTGTTCTACCAACTCTACAAATACCTCTTCTTGTATCAATTCACTCAACCGGCGAGTACAGACACTGGAGGCTTGTTCTACCCTAGGGCCATCGAGCATGTTTTCGTGGGCTTGTATGTGCAGCAGGTCTGTCTCTGCGCACTATTTTTCCTCTTTCGGGATGAGAACAACCACGCCGGCGCCGTCCCGGAGGGCATACTAATGGTCGTATTGATCTTGTTGACTGTAAGTCGAAAACCTTCACTCTTGGCAAGGGCAATGTTGAATGTTCTGCAGGTCGGATTCCACATCCTGATCAATAGTTCTTATGGCCCGCTCATCAAGCCGCTTCCCCTCAGCATTGCTGACAAGACCTATAAGCCTGAAGACAAGCCCGACATTAACAACGGTCAGTCAGAAGACAAGCGCCGTGATACCATCGACTCCGCAGTTGGCGCGTCCACCTCCCATCCCGACGATTCATCACCCGGTGAAAAGTCTGGTGTCTACTTGGACGATCTTCACTTCTCACGGCACTCGGATGGAACGGTGGATTATGGGTTTGCACATCCTGCCCTCTCGCGTCCCCAACGTGTGGTTTGGATTTCGGATGACACGCTTGGATTGGGTAAAGAGGAAGTCCAGACGAACGAGGCGTCAGGAGTATTGGCGTCCACGGCAGGTACGAGCATGGATGAAGCAGGCAAAGTGGCAATCAGTGGTTCGCCGGTGGATTTGAACAAGTTTTGAGCAACGTGATGATCGTCTGCGTGGTGGTGCGTGACTCGGATTGTGATCTTGCTTTCTGTTTATGTTGTTCATGAATTGCTTCCCTTAACATTGATCGCGTTTCGATGCTGCTGTTCACTTTTTTTCGTGTCAATCTCATAATTCCATATAGCCTTCATCTTTTCATTGTACTGCTGTCGATGTTACGCTGATATGTTTACGACTTGGTTTACGAATGTTTTGTCGGTTTCTGAAGGGGTGTCATATGCGTAATCGATCCACGTTATAGCACTTCTGGCTAGGCCTCACATGATACGTTCACGGCCCACAGTACAAGGAATCGAACTCAATGGACTCGAGGAACCAGTACTACTTGTTCTCCGAAGTTGTTTTCCAGAGAAAGGTGCCCGTAGCGCTCGTTGTCACCAGCCTGCTGGCTGGATATGGAGGAATGGTGATTGAAGAACCAACATTCATATTCGGTGTAGTCAACGATCATTGCCAATAACTTGTGACCGAGTTACCCATCCTCCCCATCGTTCATGGCAAGAACGAACTGCTTAGCGCCAGTGCCCCATTTCTTGTTCTCGATGGAACACAATCCTCCTCGCATGACACCCGACGAGTCGACCACTTGCTTCCACTCAGGAACGTGAGGTTGTCCCAAGACGGCCACACATCCGTGTCCACTGGCGTCGATCATGACGCGTATGACACGAGCGTCCGAGTCGTCAGGAGAATGCTGACGGTTGCTCGCGGAACGCTCGTATAGTGTCTGATCGTACAAACGGAAGAGACATCATCATGAACATGCCACAAGAGCTCTGTGCTGTGCCAAAACAGAACATGAACGAACAAACCCCACTAGTGGATATCAACACAGGGCATGCACGCCAAAGCGTTGGCCCGATCTGGTTTGGACCATTCCCATTTCCCATAAGACTTGGCAAGGGCGACATCCTGGCTCGGGGTTCGATGTCGTACGACGAGGACTTCACATTGGGCTCGGAGGCACAACCAGTGAGCCACTTTCCGTACGCAATGCCTTTAGACTCTCCGTGAATGTCTAATTGGGCCCCTGCATTCGAGATTTCGATGTTAGGCTGGGTCGTCCACGAATGCGCTGGCAGTTCGGATTGAATAAGAGTGCGTTCGGGAAACAGGGTTGATTGGGACAAAAATGGTCCGAGAGGACGAGCCAGCTGTGCATTTGTATACAATGTTGTCCATACATCGCGGTCGTACGTGATGTCACGGAACTGCTTGCAGACCTCAGACTACGACCGAACGGAACGGTCTTGATGCAACAAATAAACAAATAAAAGGGCTTACTATTCGCATTAGTATGACATTTTGAGGGCTGAGGAAACAAAGAATGAGAGAGATGACCTCCGGTGGCAGGTCCGTCAAAAGAGGCATTGAATATTCAGTTCAAGCGCGAAGATCAAGGTAAATTCAACACGCCCAAACAAACACCAGGCCCCATCTCGACACGTCAAGGTCAAAGCGAAGTGACGACGACCTGCACGCCTACCGCACCATGAAATTACCTCTGGTATAAACAGAGGTCGGCACTGGCAAACCGCCACTCGCGTCTCCAACAATTACATTACGAAAAACATCGACAGGGACTATGCACACGAGACCAGCAATGGTGTCCATCTTTGCATAAGCGTGAGCGCACTGGGAGGCCTGTAGTAAAGGAACATGTTCATCTACGACAAGTGTGTGAATATGTGAGTCATGGACAGCAGATACTCACATTAATGGGCTTGCGATCGCACCAGCTTCGCCCCGCACGAGGCGCCGAATATATCTGTCAGTGCTTGGCTGAAATTTTGACGCTATGTCGGATCAAAGCGTCCAATCAGTGCAGAATGCAACTTCAACCACAACGTCACGAAGCGACGTGTCGTTTGGAAGCACCATGTTCCAGGTGGCTGACATGGGTATTGCGCCTCGGCCATAGTCCACGATTGATCGGGAAGAAAAACTTCTGACAGTAAATATACCGTATCACCACCTCTCTTGGGAAGCACAAGTTACTGGAGAGGCACCAGACCCGAACGATCCAATCAGAGAGTGCTCACGAACGGGAGAAGGAAATTCATCGAGAGGTGATGGATGTTGCGCAAAATAATGTATTTCGGAGCCCAGGAGTAGCATGACTGGCAGGATGATCCCCAACGCAACGCAGTGAGAGATGCGACCGCAGGGCAAGCTATAATACATATTATATTAACAAACTTACATATGAAGACAGAACACACATGACGACATGTTGGTCCCGTTGCCGCATCTAAAAATCCAGGTAATCCTTGCCCGTGCCCCATGTCTGCGCGCCAGTGCCTGCCGTGCCATAGGGATCCTCGGGTACTACACCTTCGACGTCTTTGAAGGAGAACTCGCGCTTGAATTTTGCTTCGAGAGAAGAAAGCGTGGCGATAAGTTTCGTGCATGCTTGTTCGAGGACTGCTTGAGGGGTGATGGTACCATCGGTCTGAATTTTGAGGAGGAAATAGGGAT
This sequence comes from Boletus semigastroideus, assembly GCA_038090295.1. NCBI lineage: Eukaryota > Fungi > Basidiomycota > Agaricomycetes > Boletales > Boletaceae > Boletus > Boletus semigastroideus. The sequence continues at coordinate 40,420 of JBBPMK010000031.1, read as the reverse complement.
GGAGTGGGTGGGGAACCTTGTAGCCTGCAAAGAGGACTTGGGGCATCGAGAGCACTTGGCTATATATCCGTGGTTGAAAGAGAGGTCGAGAAAGGACAAAAGACGTACGCCCTGAGCATGTTGCCCAAAGTATGATCCTGCTTGACGATTCTGAACGTGGCAGCGTTTGGGATTTTTGTGTCTTCTGTTACCTCGACACTAGGAGGATGTCACTGGCTGAGAAAGGACCCGCGAGGGTAGCACGCACAGTTTTTCGCCATCTTCAAGTACGTATAGCTCGAATCGACTCGGCTGATTCATGACTGGATGGATGTGTACACTTCCAGAAGGAGTGAATTCAAACTCCGACAAAGTCTGTTCAGTAAACAAACCCTCGTCATACGGCAAGGTCATCGACATCCACCCCAAGGTCAGTTTATGCTCGTTCAACGTCCTTTTCGTCCATCCTGCAATCCGTGGAAGCCCATCGAAGGCTCGTATGCGTGATCAGATGGGTCGGATAGCTGGATGGATCAACGGAAGCTCGGATGAAACAAACGCTAACGGTCATGTTTTTTTGTATAGAAAATGCCGACCCGCTTCTCAAAGACTCGCAAGCACCGTGGCCATGTCTCTGCCGGTCATGGACGTGTTGGGAAGCACCGCAAGCACCCCGGTGGTCGTGGTCTCGCTGGTGGTATGCACCACCACCGGTATGTCGTCCGCGTTGATTTGTGAAACGATTGGCAAACTCGTGGTAGGATCAACTTTGACAAGTACCATCCTGGTTACTTTGGTAAAGTGGGTATGCGACAATTCCACTTGACTCGCAACGCACAATGGAAACCCATTATCAACGTGGACAAGTTGTGGACACTTGTACCTGAGAGTGAAAAGGAGGGATTGACGGAAGACTCTGAGATTGTCCCAGTGATCGACACCCTTCAACATGGATATGGCAAGGTGTTGGGCAACGGAAAGTGAGGTGATCGCGAGACCGCTAGCTGACATCTTTCCTGACGAGCTATGCAGACTACCGAAGCTGCCATTCATCATCAAGGCACGCATTGTCTCCCGAAAAGCCGAGTGCGTGTCTCTTGCTACTCTTTTGCAAGAAGACTAATGTTTGTGTTTCAGGGCTAAAATCAAAGAGGCCGGTGGGGTTGTATCATTGGTTGCATAGTTTTTTATGTCGTTACATTGCAATGCGAGTCCCGTGTGATGGATTCAGATAGCTGTGATCTTGTGGGAATAGTCGTCGTCGCCAAGGGACAGGAATTCCGTCCAAGATGCCTTCGATCGTCTCGACCTGGTGTTCGTCTCGTTCGACTTGTTCTACTCTATCCGATTCACTCATCTCATTTCTAGACAACAACCAGTACTCGACCTGGAATCGCACCCGTCGCATCCAAGCTGCCCCTTACCTCGCCCGCACCGACACCAGAGCGTCTCGCACAGCAACCGCAATGGCCCAAAACGGCGCCGTCCTCGTCAACATGACACCAGAGGACAACACCAAGAAGGAGTCCAAGCAGCTCTTTGGCCCCGACATCGGCGTCGTCAACAACGTCCCTCCCTGGGCGCATTCCGTGGGAAAGAACGCCGCTGTGGACTCGCTCTCGACGGATCTCATCAAGGCTTGGATAGCAAAGAGCAAAGAGGTCTCATCTCTGCCTCCTCTTCTCCTTCTCTTCTGACCCCGTTCCAGCCTTCTCAGCCCACCACTACCCTACAAGCCCTCGTCAACCTCAAGCGTCCCACCCTTCGCTTGGTCCCGCTCACCATGGCACCTGGCGATGACCCTGATCATGCAGACTCTCACCATCACCATGGCTTGGAATTCGAGTACGATTCCGATGCTGCAAAGTGCAGAATCGATGTTAACGTCATCCTCCCTGCCGATCATCCTCTTGCCGAAGCTGTCGACTCCCATGGTTTTTCCCGCGTCCTCGTATTCCAATCCGTGGTCGACGGTGGATTTGGCAAATTCCTTAAATTGGAGCAAGACGCTACCTTGGAATTGGGCAGATTCGAGTCTGCACCTCTAGAGGATGTACTCCCAGAGAACCCCCCTGTCGACGTCCAAGCAACAAGTACCCCCACAGCACCCCCTCGCAATGGTCGTCCGAGAAAGCGCTTCACAGCCTTCCACTTCCACAAGCGCTCTGGCGACCGTGCTGCTTCTGGCCCCGCCCTGGCTGTCGTTGATGCCGACACTACCGATGCTTCTCCCGAATCCGAAAAGGATAAACCAGCCAAGGATGACATGCGAGAGGGTGTCAGAGTCGCTATCCGCCTGTCCGCCTTGGACGAGGACGGTATGAATTTACCCTCCGTCAATGAACAGACCACATTCCTTCACATCGTCCGCATGGGAACACCTCCCACCGCCGACGAAGAGGATGCCAGACCATGGGTCGTCAAAGTCATCAAACGCGAAGCAACGGTCAGTGTTCACTACCCGTTCTCGGGCTACGTCTTATCCAGTCTCGCAGATTGGCCCGCACACATTCCATCTCCATGAGATTTATGGTCTTACCGCTCAATCATCTACCCCGGCTCACCCTCAGGCTTCGTCACCCGCGAGTACGGATGCTCATACATACCCGCCTACCGCCAACCCTGTTGTACCACCGACTATTCACGAAGACGAACCATCCTCAGAGTGTCTCCTCTGTCTCTCTGCCCCTCGTGAGGTCATCCTCCTTCCGTGCCGTCACCTCGTTGCTTGCAAGGAATGCGCGATCAACATGGTTGAATTTGGCGCGGGAGGCAACATCACTCACAATGAAACAACCAATGCAACCGGTAATGCTACGGATGCCACTACCGGAGAGGGAGCTAGCGGCGCTGCGAACACGAGCGGTGCGGCCGAGGGGGCTGTCCCGCCGACCACTCCGCCTCCGAACCCGCGCAGAAAACGCAAGGCCAAGGGTTGGTTCTGCCCTGTGTGTCGACAACGTCAGTATTTTCTGCAATCACAACTTGCATTCAACATCTTTAATTTGACCATCCACAGCTTACACATCCCTCTTACGTGTCTCTACGACACCACCGACAAAGGACATTTCTGATGACGAGCACCGTGGCTCCACCTCCATCGATGAGCTCGAAAACGAGCAAGAGGGTCTGGAGGGCAGCGGTGATGATGGGCTTGTCCCGGCGAACAATGACCCCTCTACGGCACCAGGGGGCATGATCAACACTTTACGTTCTGGATTCCGTAACCTCGCGCTCGGCAATGGGACCCGCTCGGAGAGCGACACGCTTCCGAGAGATGTCGAACGCGGACTCGGTAGTAGTGAGGCCGTTGCCCCTTGAATGACGCAACTCCACATTTGAACCAACAACCATGTCTCTTGTATCCCCTCGGACTATCTTGCTTGCTGTGCCCGTGTTTGCATGTACTAAAGTACCACCCGCTCGGTTTGTTGTTCTTTTATTTTCTTGTTATATCTACCTAGGAACGGATCGCCATAACTTGATTACCCTCTTATGATCCTCCCTTTCTACCATGCGCTCTTTCCTACCTGTATGCACTCGCAGATTATTTTCATATTTATTGTTAGAAAACCGTCAGATCGAATGTGAGTCAACGGAATCCTATAAACCGTTGAGCCCACGACCATCCATTCTCAAGGTGCAGGACTTCGGCAGCTAGTCCCCCTAATACTAACACAATCCATGTCGTCCATATATGCATCTCTAGTTATGAAAAAATACATCCAAACGCGCAGTACCAGACTCGCGCATGTAGCCACTGACCCTACAACATCGACCCCCTCTTTTGCAAGCCTACCAAGTGCTGTTGTTGCTGCTCCCAAAAAATGCCCTGCCCTCCCGGGCTAGTCCCAGGCGGACTGGCCAGCACGTCCAACGTCCACTCCTCCCTCAACCACCGACACACCGCCCTAAACGTCGACAGCGACCCCTTTTCTTGCACCAACACGACTGCACACGCATACCCAACTGCCATCGCCTGTTTTCCCGTCGCATGTCGAGGCGACGTCGACAAAAAAGACATACCCGTGGGCGACGCGCTGCCACTTGCGCCCGCGCCTGTGCTCGGACCCGTGCCGACGGTCGGCGTGACGAACCCGCCAGCCTGCGTCGATCCGACCGAAAACTCGACTCGGAAGCGAACGTGTTTCTGGACAACAGCGCCAGAAATGCCGTCGACGATCTCGTTGGTTCTACAGCGCAAGATCGGTGCGGTTCCACCGCTGTGTGCTTGTACGCTATCTGGGTCCTCGAGTACGATCGCGACGCCAAGCTGCTCGAGGATGCGTACCGTTTCGGTACGCGTGGCTGCGAGGTTGTTTGTAGAGCAAAGAACGTACGTATGGGCTCTCCAGTTGAACAGGTTAGAAAACCACCCTTTGAATTCGCCCACCGGAGAAGACAAGATGGACGGCGTGGCTGGCTGGGTCGGCGAGCTAACTACCGAACGTTTGGCATTTAGGGTATTTGGATGTAGATCTAGTGGCGGCACTAGAAATCGCGATGACTCCAACAGCTCGCAACAGTGCTCGGGAGACAGCCCACCTTTGTGTTTCCTATCCTTTTCCCGTTCCTTGCCGTCCCGTTTCAAAAATTCGACGCCGTGCAAACTATTCCGAAGTTCTCGACCGACTCTTGCCCCACCACGCGACCTTGCAAAGAATCCTCCAGACAACTGGATCTGGTCGTTCTCTTCATACATCTTTCTTCCCTCATAATGCTCGCTATTTTCCTTGTTGTCTTGTCCTCTTCCTGATTGATAAACATCCTCAGGGAAAGTCGGGACCGCGACATGACGCGTCGGTACTTGGAAGTAATGTGACCGGTCTAGTTGGGGTGGGGTATCCTCCCGATAACCTTGAATAGGCGGTCGTCCTTGCGGGCCGTACGGACCGTTCCCGTAATACATAAACATGTTATCCAAGCGACTGGGCGTCATAGGGGCAAAGTCTTGCTCTCCGGAGCGCGGTGAAGTAGGAGCCGACCACACTTCACCAGCACCCATTGGTGGTATCGTGACCATGGGGACGGGGCAAGCCATATTGGGACTTGGAACCGGTCCAGCGGAGTGAGGTGGAAACCACGCCGTCGGAACCACCATGGGCATGATTCTCGAACTCGGGCCAAGGGCAATGGGAGGGGTCCCAGGAATATGCATCGGCTGGTACAACTGTTGATTATGCGCGTGGTAGTTGTGCGAATCGTGAGCAACCCGTGGAGGGAGCATGGTCACCGTAGAGGACCGGGTCCTTGCTAGTTCGGCGTGCGCACTAGAGAGTGTTGTAGCGACCGGTTTGATGGTCATACTCTTGTGACGTGTTGGCATTTCTGGAACCGGAGATGATATTGGTCGAGGCTTCGGGGGTCGAGGTCCAACAGGAGATGGTGTTCGAGATCTAGACATGGAGGTCGGGGAGGAGGCGTCCGTCGTGGCCAAATTCGGAGAAGGCGATCGAAATGGTGGCGGAGGTGCATCGCGACTTGTGTATAGTCGCCCTTGACGAGTCAAAGCGTCGAGTTCGAGCCTGTGGGACCGCTTCTGAGAGGGTGACCTGTATTGCTTAGTAATGACTTTTCCAGACAGATGGATTTGTGCCTCGTCAAGGTCAAGAATGATGCCGTTATCTTTGAGTGTCTGTTCCCTGTATTCGTGCAAGAGGAAGTAAAATGCTTTGGCGAGCGTACCCTCTCCTTGGGGACTCAAAAGATCGGCTTTGATACCTTCAACGTCGGCATGCTTGCCCCAGATCACGCAGAGAGATTCCAGTAGCTCATCGTCAACGTGGGCCTCGGATGCCAGAGGTTTGGCCAGTTCGGTGACAGAAGGTGCCGGTACGTAGATGACCCCAGGCGTCTTCTTGTTGAACCAGGGGTGTCCCATAATCTCCGGAATCTAACAATGACCATGGGAAAAAGTGAGACCGGACTCGGATGAGGGGATCTACGACGTACCGTAATTCTTTGGTTGACGTCAACGATGAGCATCTTGGATAAGAGGTTTCTAGCCAAAGGATCGACGTGTTCAGGGATCTCGTAAACACCTGTCTTGACTTTGGCGAGGAGGGTTCGAACGTTCTTGTCGTCAAAAGGGAGTCTACCGGTGAGAAGAGCATAGAGAATTACACCGCAGCTCCAGATGTCAGTTGCGTTACCCCTGTATTTCATCCCGTTTATGATTTCGGGACTGGCATAGTGAGGACTGCCACAGCTAGTTTCGAGCTGCAGAGCAGGAGGAGCGAAGGCGGCCATTCCCCAGTCTGCGAGTTTGATCAAGGGAGGATTGAGAGAATGTATCAAAATATTTTCGGGCTTGAGATCGCGGTGGATGATAGAAAAGGTGTGGGCATAGTTGAGGCCGTAGACGATCTGCTTGAAGAACGCGAGGGCATCGAGGGGAGGAAGTCGACCACGGTTGACAAGGAAATCGAAGAGCTCGCCACCTTCCACGTATTCGAGTACAAGATAGAGCTCGTTTTCGCCTTCGAAGACGTCGTAAATACGCAATATATTGGGATGGTTCATAAGTTTCATCATGATGATCTCCCTATCGATACCAAGACGTTGTTTCTCGGACTTTGCAAGATGGGTAGCCAAGGAAGCGCGAGAGTTGACGAGTGGCTGAAGCGGGAGGATTTTGACAGCGGCGAGTTGACCTGTGCGACGGTGTTTCGCGATGCGGACGCGACCACTGGCACCTTTTCCGACACATTCGCCGATGATCCATTGACCGATATATTTGGGGTCCTCGGGAAAATCGAAAGCACCTGCGGCAGCGGCAGCCTTTTCCTTTTGCCAGCGGGTTCCCAAGTGGGCGTGGTACTTGATGGGAGGTGCTCGAGGCGGCATATCGGTTACGGACGCCATGACAGAAACAGCGGATTGTGAACCAAACGAATAGTCTGTGATGTCTATTAATATAGTGATGTTCCGCAGATTGGGCCAATGGTTGAGTGAGAGAAGAAGACGAAGGTTAAGTTGTTGATGGCAACTCCGAATTTTGGTATGCAGACAAGCGTTCAGTGTAATGCACATACTTACTCCGCAATATAAAACTAGGCTTTTACCTGTCTGGGGCTGGAGAAGTAAGGATTCATGTGATAACAGGATCGACCATCGAACAATCAATCGTCTCGATATTATACGCAAGAAGAGTGCTCGACCGCACAAGCAGCGTTGGAAGAATTCAGAGTCGGTATTCGGGCGCCTTTTGAGGTTTTCAGTGTGCTTCTGGTGATCTTGGGGAGGTGATTTGCGGTGCATCGGCGTACTACGTAGTACTAGATTCAATTGATTGATCTATTTTAGGTCATCACTTCGTTGTCACTCTTCGTCCATTCGAATGTTGTCAAACTAAACGTCTCAGCTGGTCCGAGTTTGGTTTCTCCACTGAATATGCCCCGTCCTCCTTCTCCCGCTCAATTCGCCCTTTCTGTCCTTATCCTCGCTTCCTTTGTATCTGCCTATTCTTTCAATTTCACCAGCAATCCTCAGCAATGCGCCAATCTTTCTCTTGAAATTTTTGGCTCAGGGAAGCCCCCGTACAGCGTTCTAATCATTCCCTATGGCCCTTCCCCACTCTCCAACAATGTCGAAGTTCGCACCATCGTATCCCAGCAGTTCTCCGGAGATGAATCTTCTCTCAGCTTCCAGCTCAAATACCCTGGCAACTCACAGTTTGTTGCGGTCGTAAGTCTGCGCGATTTTATTGATTGAACTGGCCTTGTGCTCACTTGTACATCCAGGTCAGTGATAGCTCGGGATTTGGCACTGGCGGCACTAGCGTCGCAGCTAACGTCCTGAACAGCAATGACGCGAGTTGTTTCGACGCATCCAAGACCGTGTCGCCGGATTTCCCGTACAATATCAACCCTCCCAATCAAGTCGTTCAGTGTAGCCAAAGTAGACTATGGTGGACGCCATCTCAAGTACAAGGGTAATATCTCGTTCCCCGAGCATGCTTGTCGTCGTTGACAGTCTTATGCAGCACCCCGAACTTTCAAGGTGTGATCCCCGGGGGGGAATCATTCTCGATACCCGTGGGCACGACCACGAATGTGACCAACATGGGCGCCGGATTTGAATGGCTCCCTACTGTCCGTGCTGGTACGACGCTTCTGGTCGTTGCGGGGGACTCCCGCGGGCTCGGAAAAGGAGGCAGTGACTTGTTTACTGTTTCTGCCGGTCTTAATCCGAACAGCTCGTGTATCAGCAGTACATCCCCCTCGTCCACCGCGGGACCGCCCGCCGGTGGCTCGTACCCCACCAATACAAGTGGTAGTACGACGGGCGGTAGTAGCGGGTGAGTTATCTCTGATTATTTATCTTTAATTAATTAATTATTACCATGTCCAGATCGGGGGTTAACACGGGTGCAATAGTGGGTATGTACTTTGTGCTTCCATCTTATCTTTTTCTTTTTCTAAACCGACTTCCAAATTAGGTGGCGTTTTAGGTGGACTCGGCGCAATCGTCGCCATCGGTCTCGTCGCCTTTTATATCATCCGGCGTAAGACCGCTCCCCGGTCTCGCAAGGAGCGCCCGGTCGACCTCCTCCACGGCGATCCCGACGACAACGAGCCACCTTCAAATTACCAACCTCCCCCTTACCTCCAACCAGACCCTTACCTCGTCACCGAACCGACCATCTCGTCCGCAACGGACCCCCTTCGCAATTCCGCCTTCCTCTCTGACTCCGTCTCTAGCGCAATCTGGCGCCACTCCGCAGTCACTTCCCTGACAGACCCACGCTCAGCAACACCAGAACTCGAAGCAGCCGCCTTGTCCCCGTCCTCCCAGACGACCCCCTTGACCAGCTCGCGCAAGTCCGCCATGTCCAGACAGCTCAGAGCAGTCAACATCATACAGCACGAAGATGCTGGTCCGAGCAGTGCCCAAGAACCCGCAGAGCCGGAGACGATAGAGCTCCCCCCCGCTTACACCAATATCCGAAAACAGCCCACTTAAAACTTTTACTTGCGTTTCGTTTGGAAACTGGCGTTTCATATTATATTATATCCGGTCCTGTTTCGCCGCCACCGTATCTCAGCTGGCTATCTCCCTCGGTGGAAATATAGGATCATGATCGCAGACGGCGGTCACACTGACGCTTTCAGAACGTGCCTATCGCTTTTCTTGTACTGCACTTTATTGGACAGCTTTACTTTTATATACACAAGAACGGACGCTTGTGGTACTATCCGTTCCATTCTCCGTTTTTAAAGTACATTGCGCCCTCGCACGATCTTTGAGTTTCATGTTAGGGTGGTCATATTGTCATTTATTGTATCCATGTACGTTTCGCAGTAGTCAAGCTCATCTGCGGTCCTGGTTGCGGTGGTAGTCGGACATGTCCTTAGGTTACATTCCGTCCGTGATCCAAATCATCGTGACAATGACGTGTATCAGCTGCGACCCAAAAATGTCGAGCGTCTCAGGTTGGCGAACATCTCGGCAGTCTACGGTGACGACAAGCCCAACTGTAGGAAAACAACGTACCGCAACTCATGCAGGAACTGACTCCCGCTTTTCTAACCCTCTCAAGAGCGCGATGCTGCCGTCGGTCGCTTGTCTGTCTCCAGCTTGGTACCCCAACCGCGACACCAGCCGCCTCTCCACCTCACGTGCATGCCGCACGTCCCCCGCGAGCACGAACCCGCGCAACACATTTGTATGCACGCCCAGTTGCACATCCGACGGCGACCAACGCTTGCTCGGGTCACCCTCCCCTTGTTCCCCTTGTTCCCCTCGTTCCATCTCCTCGAGACGTTCTAGAATGCGCAACGCAACCACTGGGTCGTCGTGCTGCGCATACCCGCGCGCGACCATGCTCCACTGGATCATCGACGGTTCAACTCCAACACGCACCATATCCCGCAAGACGCTCGCTGCCCTCGCAGGTCGACGCCGTGCCCACATGGACACAAAGGGCGAGAAATGCGCTGCATCGTACGTGTCCGGAGGCAGTGCCAACTGCACTCTCGATCCAGCTTCTTGTTCTGCTCGTTCTTGTTGTCTACTCTTGCCAACGAGCGAGAGCAAGAGTGTATATAACCTCTCTCGGTCGGTCGTGGGAGAGACGGAGACGATAGCTTCCCATACGAGCGCCGTGTGGTGAGCAGATGCCCAAATCTTTTTGTTCATCGGGCACGATGCATCCACCCATCGTTGAACGGGTTCTTTCCGTGCTTGTTGTCCTCGTGTTCCCCTGATGAGTGACAGCAACGTCTTGCGCGGAACACCCACCAGATGGAAGTGCTGTGAGAAAACGTAGAGAAGATGGAAGGGTTCCCGGCGCGAGCGATGATGGAGCATCTCGGTGAACGCCCAGGTGGACGCAGATTTCAGTGAATGGCGGTATGCGAGCGTGCGAAGGAGGTGGACTGCTCGGGTGCGCCCCAGAGCTCGGTACGAGGTTATAAAACTGTGCAGGGCATGAGGGGAGGGAGGAAAGGGTGACCTTAGAGCAATACGCAGAGACCGAAGGCGTGCTGCCAATACAGTAGGGTCAGCAGCCTGTCCTGCAGGTATGGTCTCGCACTCTGCTGTAACGTAACAGTCGTCGGTGTCCTGCAGAGTCCACGAAGGGTACAACTCCAGGATCTGGTTTACAAAGGATTGTCGATCTAGAGCGTGTTTTACGACAATATTGAGGGTGAAATCTGAAACCTGGATTCCACATGAATGGGCGATTAAAATGAGAGCCAGTGCAGCATCGGCCTTGCCTCCCAAGGCGACCGTTCTGATGGAGAGGTTATATGCGCCAGCCAGCGAGACTGATAATGAATCCGAGTCCTTGACCGAGTGGTAATCCTGAGAAACATCCTGCATTTGACGCAAATACCTCTCCATGACTGACGGTTGAGCATAGCGCGCAAGAGTCGACACGACCTGCACGGCTGCATCTCCGGAATAATACCCCTTGGAAGCTAGCACGAGGCCAAAGCGATAGACTAGCGTGAGATTCAGATGATCCATGGACCGAAATAGTCTCTGTCGGATGTCGTGAAAAGACTGCCATTCTTCATGGCGATCGGGTGCGAGCGACAACCAAGCCTCGAACGCATCCAGACGCTCTCGTGCGGATCCGGTCCCCTTCGGGCGACGTTGTGAGATCGCGTGGAGGGCTGCGCGGAGATAGAGGACGTCGCGAGGGATGGGTATGTGGTGTGATATCATTTCCTTGCGAAGCGCGTCTGCAGCCGGAAAGTTGCGCTTTGAGACGAGGGACGCGAGCGTCTCTGACGAACTCAGTGGGGTAAAGTGATGTGGACCTGGCGTGGATACGGCCGTGTATTCCTCCGACGAGGATTCAAACACGGAGAGGTCTGGGCGTGCTGCTGGATAGGGCATCGTTTCTATCTCGAGCGAGGCGGGCGAGGGGGCTTGGAGAGCGATGTTGAGGTGGTTGCGTGCTTGAAGCCATAGACGGGAAGGAAGGACGTCAAGACCAAGTCTAGTTCGTGCTGAGAGTGTCCAACTAGCCATGAAACCAAGTGGAAAATTGACCAGTGGCGGTGCTGTCTCATGTCTCACCTAAATATTCAAGTTGAACCGTCTTGACTGGACGACTGGACCTGGTCAGTAGTTGCTACCTCGAGGAGGACTAGCTAGTGTGTCGTGTTGATTGCCTAGTGGGTCTGAATCTAGATCCTTGGGATCATGTACAACTTTGGGTTCACCGCACTTGGCAGTTAAGCAAGTTAAAATACAACTCCCAAGTGCATACCGAACTGGCTCTAAATACAGTCGAGACCCGGTCAGTAGTTGCTAACTTCGAGGAGGACTCATGAACATCATATGAGTGGCGGTGTATGACGACCAAGTCTTTACCCCTAAACATTCATCCAACTCAAGGATGAACTTGCCAGCGAAGACCACCATTTTATCGACCTCCCTTCTCGCGTTCTTGGCATACGTTCCTGTCCTGCTTTCTCTTCTTTCTTTCTACCAGGCCCTTTTCGCGACTCACCCGATCCAGCGTTTTCTACTTGGACTCGCACCTTGGTGGATGACGTACACCTCGGCGAGGTGGTATGTCCGCCTCGCAGAAACATCCTCTCCGTTGTACCATCCATTTGGATGTCTTTCCCAGTGCTGCGTCTGGGTACTCCACTGGGTCATCTCACTATATCACGCTTGCTTTGGCGAGTCCCACATATCATATCACTGAATGACCTTGCCCTTTAACATGTTCCCTCCTATCAAGCCACCAAATACACCTTTTGGATGTACCTCATCACCGCGTTTTGTCCGATCATCGTGGTCGTCACGGAGGGGATGTTCCACAGCCTTGTCTCAAGGAATACCTCGGACACGGCTTACCTTGGTAGCTATGAAAAAGCACGCAAGGTTTATGGACGAAGTAAGTGTTTATCGTGTGGTCGCTGTTGATCGCTTACACGGATGCAAGGCTTGGTCGGTTTGGTCAAGTTGTGGTACTTGGTCGATGTAGGAACCGCCCAACACCAAGATACGGGCCAGATGCGCTGGCCGACGCAGACCCGATCCATGACTATGTGAAAGATTTTATCGGTGTGTAATTCACGTTTTCGTCAGGGAATGCAAACACATGATCGCCTAGTGTTCGAATGGTTCAACACAATCCCCCGTATTTCCTGTTGGGTACAGAGGATTCCTTATCGGTGTCCTACCCTTTTATTATTGTAGCCCTTACCTTCATCCCACCAACGCGCGCGAGACTCGAACCTCGTTTTTTCCATCTTAGTATCCAGTCTTGAGACTAATGCAGTGTGACAACAAACAATAAAAGTACTTCCCAATGCGTAAGAGTCCGTTGTTTGTCGCATTATCCTGCAAGAGTCCCCTCAGCACCACTCCGTCGTTTCACCTCGCTCATTTTGCTAGCCACCAATTGAGAGACCACGTCCGGTGACCAGCTTCTCGGCTGCCACATCTTTACTTGTAACAACCGACACGTTCGCTGCCAGGCTCGACGGCGCGAATTGGGTCGTCGAGGCTTATTATTGCAGAGGCCAAGACGTTAAAAACGCGCGCTTCATCTTTTTCTCGCATACAAACATGTTATACAGCGCGATCGTACAAGAAACCAAGACCCTTGTTCCATGTACCACCACCGAGGTAGTACCACAACTGAATTAGATGCTCCGTTCCCCAGGTAGAATACCTGCAACAGTGAGGAAACGGTCCCAGCGCGCGTCCACCGACCACGCGATGGCGTCTTCCTTGAGCGTCAATGCTTCTTCAAGCGGCCTATCCAAATGATTTTCCTGCTCCAACATTTCGACTTCCTTGTCAACCGCATCGAGCCACTCGAGCGCCTTTTGCTTCTGAGGCGGTGTGAGATTCGGAACGCGCACCGTCCAGAGACAACGGTCGGTGGCATGGGTCACATGCCCTGCCGCAAACTCCGCGTTTCAGTCTGAAGGCGACGAAAAAATGGACACTACCCACCCCCGATTCGAAGCTGTTCTGGCACCCAGTGAATCTCATACCGAAGGACCGGGAAATCGACGAGCCGCAGATCTCTTGCAAGCAACCGATCAGGTATGTTGACTTGGCCGTCGGATAAGATGTCTCCAAACAGCCTTTGGGACTGCCCGGGAGTCGCGTCGTCAGGGAGTGTAGGATACATCTCCAATAGCGCATCCACGATCGATTGTGGGTAGTACCGCAATAAGTTTGGGACAATATCGGCTGGACTGTCGATTGGATGAGCAATCGAGTAGAGGTACCATTCCTCCAAAGTATCCCCAACGACGACGCTCTTGACGCCCTTTTCGCGCAGTTTCCTTCCAAGATCGCCGTTGCGCTGCCAGGTCATCGGGTCAGGATCAATGGCCATCCAAGAACCATCTAGACAGCCACGAAACGTTCCATTGTATACACCGACGGCGTCCGTCTCAATGACATACATGAGCGCCTCGGGAGGAACTTTTAGAGGGTTCCTGAGTACATCGAGAATGTCGGGCGACTTTGCATCAAGTCCCAAAGCGGAACAAAGAGCCTCGAATTGCGGCCTGAGCTCTGCCGCCGTTTTTGGAGCAATCCTTTGATCACCCTGAGTAAAAACTGGTAGGCCCAAAGTCGCGCTTACATGATGGCGTTAGACTCCAGTCTAGCAGATCTGATGGGTGAGTTTTGCCCCGCTGGAAGCCTAGATATGTGGTGCAATATTTGGTGAACAGAGTGAGCACCTAGATATGTCTTGAGCGCAAAGAAGAAAATAAAAATAAAAACCGCGTCATGAATTCACCCGCAGACAATCCCGTAACTTGAATATTATCGGGGTCACCTGGTCCAGCCAACACATTGAGCCTGCATCTACCCCGCCAACGGAATGCTGCCTACCACCAAATGCTGCGATGTTGTCTCGCACCCAAAGTAATCCAAGCCACTGGTCCTTGAAACCAAAGTTCCCTTCTACTTTGGGTTCGTCGCACGCAAGAAAGCCCAGGGCAGAAAGACGATATCCAATGTTCACCCAAACCTCTGAACGTTCTTGGGATATATATTGCGCTTGACTATTCAAATCATGAGGTGATCCAAACTGCAGGAAGCTGGTCCAGATGAGCGGTCAAATTGGCCAGAAAGGGGCGTATTCACTTACCCGCCATGGAGGTAGACCTTGACAGGAAACTTGGAAGATTCATTGAATGAACCTGGTGCAACGATATTCGAGAAAAGGCTGGCGAGCGATCATCACAAGAGTGCAGTATGCAGAGATGATATAACCTCACGGGTCCTCGGATGGGTACCCATATCCTTTCAAGTCTTCCGGGGGAAAACCTATCGAAGACAGGTCAGGTGTCGAAATGGAGTGGGCTCGTACAACTCACTGGATCCTTGTCCGTTATTATTGGGTTGATAACAATCTGATGCACGAATGGTAATCCTGTCAGCAATGCGCCAGTGTAAACAAGAGTCGCGAGAATCACGTTTTGTCTCAAACACGTGATGTTTATTCTCGTATTGATAACCCTCTGGAAGTGACTGAGGGTCCTGGAACCGCACAGGAGGTAAGGCGTATGGCACCTCTGGAGTAAGTGATCACACTGATTAGCCGGATATGGACAAGGGAGTGTATCAGTGTTACCCAGGAAGACAGCGGCGCCGTTTCGGGTTCGACCGCCTCTCAAGGGACCGTACTTCGTATGAGCTACGACGAAAACCCCTTGCTGCACCTCGTCCGGAATATGGGGGATAGACATTGGGAATTTGGAGAGCAGGCGTGAGTGTGGGAAGCTGGGTTCTCTGATGATGCGTTCATATATCCTGACAGTTATGATCGGAGTCGGCGAGTAGACGAGTGTAGATTTGGCTTGATGGAACCTGGGGATGGGTTCGTAAAGTCACCTGAAGAATAGCGGGCCGCAACCATCAAAGAACCTTGCCTCGTTGCCTGCCTTCATGTGATGAAAATCAGTTGGAGTTAGATGGGCCGCTTCTAGACCCAGAAGGATCGAGCGACATCCAACCTGGCCTCGAAGTGAATGATTTAGCCCTACGGATGCCTGCCCTATATTTGGGTTGACATCGTGTGATGCTGTGCTCCTTGAAACAGTAAGGTCCAAGTGACCTTCGGAACAAGACAAGCGATGATCCAGGCTTCCCATGATATGAATATTAGTTTGCGCGTCAATGGAACGATGATATAATCTCACGGAATACCACAGCAACTGAGCACAAGATAAGACGTTGGTTCGTGCCATTCCCCATCCTACGACCCCTAGAGATAATAGAAACAGGGGGTAGGAGAGCAAACTAGTGTTTCCGGCGGTTCAATGTGATTACACCTAGCCTGTGACATCGTGTGACAGGCGCGCTGCAGGGTAAAATCACATGCAAGTCCGCCAAAGTTATATGAAACCCTGTCTCGATTTCTGGTTGCATCACATCTTGGTTCCTGTCCTTCATACACCCCCTTCTCGAGCCCGCTCTTGTTATGGCGACCGCAACTCAAGCCCAGCCCCAATCACAGCTCCCCGAGGTCACCGTCCTCACCCGCGTCGCCTCCATCCCTATCATCGCGTCTTCTCTCGACCAGATACACGCCGCCCTCTTGTCAAACGTGCTCACCCGCTCCCCCTATCACGCCGCGCAGGTCCTCACTCAAACCGCGTACAACTTCTCCCAACCCTTGCAAATTCGTCTCGCGCCGCTCATCGTGTCTGCGGATGGCTACGCAAACAAGGGACTTGATGTCATCGAGCAAAAGTATCCTTACCCATTCAAGGTCAAGCCAGAAGAGGTGGCCACATACGTGCGGGAAAGGCGCGACAGCGTCGTGTCGTCTGCAAATGAGCGATTCGATAAGAATGTAAAGACTCCCGCAGTCGGCGTTGTGGAGGGTATCGATAAGGTACGTTGCGCGTGATCTTTTCCACCTTATGATTTGACAAAGGCGCTCGCAGCGATTCGCCCCTATTGTCGATTATTTCGAGAGCGCCGTCAACAAGGTCGGGAGTGATTCTGGCACGAGCTCGCCCTCTTCCACCTCGTCAGACTGTCAGTACCAATATCAGCGCGTATACGCCATCTCGAAGCACCTCAAAGACAATCTCTATGTCTACTCCTCGGAACATCTCAGGCAGCTTCAGCACCAAAACAGTCTGGTGTAAGCAGTAATCTTTCTGCGCTCTCTATATGCGCTGATAGTCATCTAGCCAAAAAGCTTTCGACACAGCCAACTCCATCCAGGGGCTCGCTTCGGCGTCTATCACTGGCGCTCAGACACGGATTCATGCTCTCTCGGACAGCATGCTTGCCGAGTTGCAGAAGCTGCAACAATCTACTGCTGCGCTACCCCAAACACTTCAATCCACTTACCCCGACATCTCCAAGACCATTACAGATTTACGCAACATCGTCACAACTCCCGACATGTCTGTAGGCGACAAGGTCCACCGTGTTGCAGAGGAGGTGAGGGAAGGTGTCCGTCCGATGCTCGAGAAACTTTCGCAGGGAATCGCCGATCTTGCCAAGGCCATCGGCACAAAGAAAGAAGAAGGCAGTTCCGCAGCGCAGAATAACGATGGGCGTGCAGCACAGTAGAGTTGCTCGTGCCCTCTTTTTTTTTTTTTTTTTCATTCTACTGTTTTTCCTTAATTTCTTATGACGACGTAGACTCGGACTTTAGACCGTCTTTTTTCACTCTCAGCCGTGTGGTGTAGGGACATGCATGTATGCAATTTTTCTTCGTTGTTCAAGTTTCCACATGTACGCACTGCGCTTTCACTCGGAAGTAGTGAAAGGAAGTTTGTCATGTTTGCCGAATTCTTTAGGGCGGCTGCAGCCTACAAATGACCAAGTTCAATGTAATCTACATGTAACGACTGTGCCGAACAGTACAATCGATTGACACGAATCAGTATTTGTGATTGCATACCTCATATCACTTATGCTCCTCCTTTCTAGGCGAGACAAGTTCTGACCACTGGAACGCATCCAAACTCGAGATGGAGTTGCGTTTATCTGCGGTGGTCGCCACGATGCGCGGGCTCGCGCTCAGACGCATGCTTGTCCGACTGCTCGAACGAGACCTGGCAGAGAGATCGCGGGATGGAACCGAACGGGAGGATTGGGACGAGGAGGAGGAGGCGCGTCGGTGGCGCATCCGTTGTGTTGGGTCAACGTCAGGAATGTTGGCGATACGGGCAAACAGAGAAAGGACTGGTATACCGGGTGTGAAAAGTGAACAAGATAAACGGAGAGACGACTCACTGTCGACGATGGAGACGATGCCGCAAAGGTTCCCACTTCCCAAGTTCGAAGGGGAGGGGGAAGGAGACAGAGACAAGTCGTTGTCGGTGACAAAAAGCCGATGGGAATTGGCTGTGGGATAGGCTCAATTCAGAAGGAGTATACCGGAACGCTGATGGGAAACGGACTGGCGAGGAGTTTCTGGATAGTGTACGACAGCGTGGTGGTGGGGAGTACAATGTATACTGCGCAAGAGATGACATCAATTTGGTGTGAGGGATGGAATATATCTTTACCGGGATACTTATCGACTCCATCTGTCAGGCCGTCAGGCTCCTGCGTGGGCGTCAATGTCGACGTAAGCTTGAACGACGGCGCTCAGACCTTGATTTGTGCGATAAACTGATGTACGGGCGTGGAAAGGATATGATTGCTTTGGGAAGGGACAACTAGCTAAAGGTAAAAGGTCGATGTAAAAACGATGGCGAGTACGTGTTGTCATACCTTGCCAATGTCAGTCACGCTGACTGCGCTCAACAACGTTCCTGAATCTTCATCGACAACAGCGACACTACTAACACCTTGCTCGCTCATGAGCTGCATAACATCCAGGACCTGGGCCGTGCTAGAAGTTGCGACGACGGAGGAATACGCATAAAGGGAAGGAAGAGTCAGCGCATAAAGTGAGTTTTTGAGGTAAACTTGGAACGCAGGAGTTCGTTCTGCATAGGTTGAGAACCACGATAAGAGTCCCATGTCAGACACCATGCCAAGATACGAGTTGCATGGAGAAGGCGAGCATATCAATACTGTGCGTAGGTGGGCATTGACTTGCATTGCTGATTATTAAATGGCCAACCTCTGTGTGTTCCACGGGCAAAAATAGCCAATAGGGATACTACGGTCGCTTCGTAGGGTAGAATTTCCAAAAAGTTCTTCTCGGACAAGTCTGTGGGAGATCAGATTGGGTAAACATGGAATATATGGACACTCACTACTGACTAGGTGAACGGGGACGCGACCAGAACGCGCAGCAGACATGATTTGGTCTGCACGGGAATTCGCTTTGAGTTCATGGGGAGGAATGGTGTGCCGGGTAGCGGCCAAGGTCAAGAATGCGTTTACGTCGGAAAACTAGATGAGCGTCAGTTGGAGAATGCGATCGGGACGGGTGGACGGGTACGTCAAAGAGGCCGAGAAAAGGCGAGTTCGCTGGTGCGCTAGAGAGTGCCTTGATCGCGAGACAAGAGATGCCTTCCCTGAGGAGCAGCTGTATGGATGGGTGAGTGGGGACAATGGAGACCGAGAGCGCAACTTGCATCGCAGGCGTCTTCCACAGTACAGTCCGCGTCTACAGCGACGATTCGAGAGTCGATGAGATCTACGTGAAATACGCGTCAGTGATGTGGAGACGTTGACGACGACGATCTACCTCTGGCATGGACGTGGGCCCATGAATCGACCCACATGGGGGCTTCTGAACCTGGTGAGGCTGATCGATGCATCGCGGAGCTCAATGGTGAGGACGGATTGATTACGGAGGTGGACGCTCTCTGGTGGGGCTGGTGCATGATATTGGTGGTGGTGGTGGTGAAGAAACGGGTGGATAGATTTACGTACCAAACGATCATGTCGGACGACCTCGCTGTACCCCCGTACGTCTTGCAACCCCTCATACCCACAATATCGCCCGGAAACGTCTCATGTGCTCAGGCACTCGGTATGCGCCCCCATCCCAATCTCGTACCACCCTCTCGACTCCATGTGATTTTCAGGTTCCGAGGTTTACATTGGATGCACCAACGGCGAGTTAATCCGATACTCTCTGCAAGCTGAGCCAGTTTCTACCGATGTGAGCCTACCACACGTTTGTCACGGTCTGCATCATGTCATGTCGTCTTGGAACCGCAGCAAGAGTCCTACTCTCTGCTCTCGCGCCAGGGTCTTCCGAACGGAAAACCTATCGATGAACTCGTCCTTGTCCCCTATATGTCCCGTGCGTTGATCTTGTCTGGTGAGCGGACACTATGATATTGTCTCATCTTCGCCACTCAACTTACCCAAGATCGTCAAATCCACTTTTACACACTACCCTCGCTGGATCCTGTACCCAACATAAAGCCCATCCGTCATGTTGAAACGTTTGCAGTCGACCAGCATCATCTCTTGCGGACCATGCCCACGGTGCACGAGAATCCGTGCAAGCTGCAACCAGTCGATTTTTGTGTCATAAAGCGAAACTCTATCGCGCTCTACAGCCTATACGAGGAACGTCTGGTTTACTCCAGGGTCAGTCAGTCAGTCGAGTTTAAATGCTTATGATGGAACCTGGATATTTGTAGGAGATTCCGTTCCAACCCGGAGCTCTGCTAGCTCGACGTGCGGGGCAGTATCTCTGTGTCGCGGACAGCCAATATTACAATGTCATCGATTTACAGAGTGCCCAAATGTTCCCCGTGCTTCCTATAAATCAGGCAATGGATGACCCAACACCCATTAAACCATTCATCGTGGTTGTTGGCGAAAACGAGTTTCTCTTGCTCTCGTGGACGGGCACAAGCACTCTCGGTGTGTTCATCAGCGGGGAGGGCGATCCTGTCAGGGGAACATTAGAATGGCCAAGCCATCCGCTCTCTATGTGTGAGTGGCCATTTGACTTACCTTTCTGCAAGGAACAGACCATGTGTCGATAGGTCTGGACTATCCGAAAATTATAACACTATTGTCCGATGGGACGATCGAGATCCATAGTGTCGAAAAACAAACAGTAATTCAAGTTGTCCCCCCACCCCTGGATGGCGACACGGTTGTAGATCAGAGGACTGGACTGGTAGCGTCGTTGGGCGGGTACATAGTGCCGTTCTCTGAACACTCGGAAAAGATGCGAAAGACGGCGCTGCGGATTGACAGAAAGTAAAATCGGTGTGTCTGTACCCAACCCAAAGCAAACTCAATCCACGTGATTGACTGTGTCGCGTCGCTTTGTGCGTGTTTAGACGCTCAGCTTGGTACTTGACGCGGGTGACATAGTAAGAACACACACATCTCTTCCCCCTCCATGGAGGACTGTTTGCTCTCGGCACAATCTCCCTTGCTCGATGGGTCGGACGAGCTTCAGGCTCCTCTTCGTTCTCCTAGCCGTCTTGACTTTTGTATGCAAGCCACAGACGAGGCCGACAACTCGCCAACGCAAGCGATGGACTGGTCTTGTCCTTTCTTTTGCAGGGAGTCTCCTTACACGTGCGTTGACGGTGGAGGCATCCCTGTCGACATCGCGCCTTCAGATCCTCCCTCCCCCCTAACTGTGGACGGTGGCATAGATCATCCACCACCAACCGCAGACTCGAACAACCATGAAAATACAGACACACTAGACATGTTCTTCGCCCCACCGGACCCCACAGATCATATTGCCATCGAGCCTCAAGCTCCCATACCAGTCCGCCCGCCCTCGGCGCAAATCCTCGTCGATGCACAGGGGCCCGTGCCACCGTCCCCTCTCGCAACACAGAGACTGAACTACCCCCACCACGGTTTTTCGCGCAGCGCCCTTCTTCATCAAAAGAATTTTTGGAACTCGCGCCAGGAAGAATGGGCCGAATGGCAGTCATGCACGCAGCAGGGAAAGCCCCAGATGCAGGATTCCGAGAATAATGACGCATACACGGGCATCGCTATCCCGCAGGTAGCGAGTCTGCCACCATATATGCGCACCCCTCCCTCAGGTCTGGAGCGCGACCTCACACCCCACCCATCAAGGACATCCGAACAGGACGCCTCTATTTATCCTCGCGTTGGTGACATACCTGCATTGAGAGATCCATACCCTGCCAAAGTCGATCGTTCTTTTTCCAATCTCCCCTTGTGGACGCTTCACAAGGCATTGTACACGTTCGATATGCAACAGAGGTCCCTCACATCCTCCCCTGCTGCGACCAACGTAGCACACTTTCAAGCGTCCACCTCCTCGTCTACATTGAGTACCTATACTTCTTCCACCTCAGGAGACGACGAAGAATCAGACTCCAGCCTTGTCATAGACGACGGCCTCGTTCCCAAGACACAACGTTCTTTGGAGCCCTTGAAATTCACTTCGTCTCTACACAGTCCACCTTCATGGAGCCGTTTTTGCAGATGGGATCTCCCGTGGTACTCCAGATGGAAATTGTTGATTGACATCTTTCAACACGACCATTCCGGGATCGACGCCTTTGACACACCATCGAGGGCAGCATCTCCCGATTCCGCGGCGGCCCCCGCGTCGCACACCGGAAGGATATTTCGTTTTACTGTGGAGGACGAGGATGATTATGATGATGGAGATGACGAAGAAGATTATGGGACGATCGTCGCAGACTCGAGTTTCAGTGTGGATTTCAACGAGGAGTGTGAGAGGGCGCTGGCGTTTTATAGGAGAGAACTGGGATGTTCGTAAATGACGGGGAGGACTTAAGAAGAGGAAATCAAGATGTATAGTATAGTTTTGTTTACATTTTATATCTAACTATCCCTACAGTACAGCATCTCTGCTTCCAAGATTTTGTGTCCAGCAGTGCGTTTTTCATGCCGTTGCTCCAACTTCTCACATCCACACTGGTTTTGGACGGAGCATTGGCGAACGTGTACTACAACTACAGTCACGCTACGCCGCCACACGAGCAAGCTCTACATAACGTGCTGTAAACGGGACCTTGGCAAGTCTCACCTGTCTCGTCAATTAATAAGGTAATGTACTGTATCGATGAAAAATCAAACATACATAACGATACCACGTCTCGTCATCCGGAAGGTGAGGAACGTCTGATGCTTTCGCATCTACGGGCATCCTAATTCTCTGGTGGTAATGTAGCCACAATTGGGATGAGCGCTTAGTCGACAAGCTTGTTATGAGTGAAACTATGCACCTGAGGCAGGATTCTATGCTTGACTCGGCGTTTCAGCGTCGCCTCACGAAGCGCACCGCCAAACCCGCTGGTTCTCAAAAACTTGGCAAAGGCTTTTGAGTTGTCGTACGCTGCGTCCAGTGCCGCCGTTTCTGTTTCCGTCTCCCTCGCTCTCAGCGTCGTTCCAGGGGCCAACTGTCATGGGATGCGTAGGTCAATGACTGGCGGACATGAATGAACAAGAGTGATCACCCTGCCTAGCTTGATCAGCTTTTCAACGAGCAGAGCGACGACGGCATCGTCTGCGCCGACGACGCTGCCTTCCTTCTGTGCCTTGGTCCAGGAGGAGAATACACCAATGATCGCTGCTGTCTCTCCCTCGGCCAACAACGGTGTCCATAACTTCAACGTGTCTCGCACATTCCCATCGTCTGCAAGGAGATGGGCAAGGTCGACACGGTCGAATCGAATGCGAGGTGTAAGGTTATGTCTGGAGTACTCGCCACCCAAAATATTCTGGGCGAGTGTTTGCGCGGTGGTGTTGAATACATGAAAGGTAATGTCGAACTCGCGGATACGCTTTGCAAACGTTCGCAGTTGGTCAGAAACGTAAAAATACAGATAGCCGTAGATATCCTCGGGTTGGGTCCCGTACGCTTGTCCTGACTTGATAACTTCGTTCAGACTATACAGCGTACGGGCCGATGTCAGTATGGGAGGCGGAAGTGGACGTTTTCAACATACTCCCAAGAAGTAAGTGGGTTCTCGACGATGTCTTGAAGCCAAGTACCGTCGAGCGAGAATAAGGAAGAGTTGGGTACCGTATGGTGGTCACTGTCGACGCTGAAGGGCAGAACAACTCCAGATCGCCAAAACGCCATAAACGCGAGGCTGTGACTAGGTTTCACCCCCACAAGCGCTCGTTTTCTGGTGTCCAGTCGAGCTGGTGTTGTGTCACCACGCTCATACTCGTCGCGCGCTTGTGAGGTTGACAGGATGGGGCCCGCAGTGTACAACAGATGCTCTGTTATCTCCACAGGCACCAGACAAGTCAATTTCCCGCGTCTGCCCAGACTGACAGAGAGAGGTTCTGTCTTGTCTGTGCGCTGCTGCAAAATCAACACGAGTATCGCGAGGATGCGAAGGCGGTACTCCTCTGGCAAGAAGGCTGGGTACCAAAAATGGAGTGCAATGTCAGCGGCCACCGCTTCGTTGGGCATCATACCAAGGATAAAAAGTAAAATGATATTGCGCGACACGATGGTCTTTGAGGTGTCGTTGAGTAGGATATGAAGGCGTCCTGTATAATCAGATCCCAGTGCGTTGACGGTGCGTACAACGTTCCGAAGATCTCCCGATGCTGGGCGAAGCTGAGTGATCCAGAAAGACAGAGAGGTGACTCACCAGTAAAAGCGAGAGAAAAGTCTCTCGTTTTATCCCTTTCGTTGTTTTTGAGATTCATAATGTCTATCGCCAGGTTACCAGACCTAGGTCACAGGGTTAGTTAGTGAATCGACTCGAAGAATAGGATGCGCACACTAGTAGTGGTGTAGCCATCTGTGTAGTTTCTCGTGAGGAAGGCAATGTCAGTGAACACTGATCGCTGGTGCGGGAGCCGGCATCCCGGAAACCAGCGGGAACATTGCAAGCTGCAGCTGATTTATCCCTATCACAAGCCCGGACTCGAGTATCATGCACGCACTTCTTTTGTGAACACCTTTATTCTGCCTCTCACACTTCTTCAGACGATGCTATTGAATTAGTATTGGGGATACACACATCAATACGCGCCTTACCCGTGAACAGTACGACACCAGCGCGCACCCGCCACAAGGTATCTTCCCGGAATTTGAGCAAAGGTTTGCACAAGGCAATGCTTCGAGAGGCGGGAACATGGGCGACATTAGTGTGTCCTCTATTGCATTACCAAGGGCATCACAATCAGACGCCGCAAGTAATCCGAGGGAATCGTGCGATTTGATGAGGGAAGCGAACATACGCTCTGCAGACGAGCAAGGTTTAGCCATAGCATGAACGGGTCAGTCAGACAGTGCGGCGCAGCGTCTTAAATGGGTGGTCGATAACGCCGACTAGCACGGAAAAAGATGAAATAAATCGGTGAGGACTTACAGTGACCCATACCGTGACAGTGCGTTCTCAGGGCCTTCTTATGGACGAGCATTGATCAGCGGTGGTTCCTAACTTACTAGACTTGGTTTAACACGACCTCAGGTGCCAGCGGCGCTATTGGCCGCGAGAATGGAAGCTACAGCAGTATCGAAGTCGGAAGAATCAACTCAAGCACTTATATACCAGGCGTTACACGGAACCAGGCCAGACAATTCTTGAACATACTCGTATTGTGTAGGATATCGGCTCTTGTAACTCAGTTTCTACGCACCGGCGTGACCGAACTCGATGAAGCGTTCGGTCCATGTCCGATTGATCAGTCGAGTCTAATTAAGTGTAAGCAACAAAGCCCCAGTAAGAGTAGTTCAACGTACGTAACGATACCACGTTTCATCATCAACGAATTCTGGAAGAGCATCGGGCTTAGCTCCGATAGCAGTTTTCAGTCGCTATCAAGGTTCCACGCTCAAAGTCCATCACGGATCTTTCAAAGCATAAGTATATCACGTACGTGTGGAATGATCTTGTGATGTGTCCTTAATAGTAGCTTGACATCCGCGCCCCCGTGGGTCTTCAGAAATTTGGAAAATGCCTGGGAATTGTCATAGAAAGCGTCCATTTCATCCATAGCGAGATATACAGCCAAGTTAGGGTCTGTAGATGGGCGGCGAAGCTTGGGAAAAGCTCAGTCAAGATGGTCCCAATGATGGAGTCAACATGTCAGCCTACCCGATTGCTCATCATCATCAAGGCCATCGCGCCTCTGACAGCTGACTGGCCAGCATCCATAACTCGACCCTTCTCCGCGAACGCCACCCAGTTCATGAAGTATCCTGTGAGAGATGCGGTGCCAGTCTTCGCTAGGAGTCGTCCCCAAGCATCCATCACGCTCCGTATACCAACATAGTTTGGGTCCATGATGTTCGACACATCAATGCGGTCGAATCGCGTAGTAGATGGAACACCGTACTCCACAAACTTGCCCTGAGAGATGCCTCGCGCTAACGCGCAGGCTTCATCGTTGAACATTTGGATTGTAATACGGTGCTGACGCAAGTGTCGGGCGAATGCTCGCAGTTGGTCGGACAGGTAAAAGTAAAGACAACCATAGACATCTTCAGATTGAGCACCGTGCGCCTTCCCTGCTGGAAAGACCTCATCCAGGCTACGGGAGATAGGTCACCACTCGCTCTTGATTTCAATGGGAGCGATACTTACTCCCAGGATTCGAGAGGATCTGCGAAGTCAGTTTGTAGCCACACACCCTCGAAGAAAAGAGATGGGTTTGGCACATTGCAATGGGCGTTGAGGGCTCCGAAAGGCAGTATGATGCCGAATCGCCGATACTCCAGGAATGCAAGGCGATGCGAGGGTCGCAGCCCCATGTACATTCGATCTCGAAAGTCGGCGCGAGAGGGTGCTGTCCTCACGCGCCTATACTCGGTTTGGGCTTGATCTGGGGTCATTACAGGTCCGACATTTTCCACCAAGAGCCGCCGGACGGTAGAGGAAACTTGGCAAGTCAAAGTCGAGTGAGGACCAAGAGCAGCAGTGACTGGGCCAGCAGAACTGCCCTTCTTCAAAAGGGTTGACACTATGGATAGAATACGGAGCCGGTATTCCATCGGCAAGAAAACGGAGTACCAGAAATGAAGGGCGATATCCGCGGCGAGGACTTCATCTGATATTGTTCCCAAGATCAAAAGTAATGCAATGTTGCGCGATACAATGTAGGGGTTAAGGTCATTGATGAGAATGTTGAGTTGTCCAGAATAATCTGGTCCAAGAGCATTAACTGTTGCGACAACGTTCCGGATATCACCTGAGGCTGGAAAGGAATGAGGGGAAGAAGATATCGATGCAAGCCACCCACCTGCAAATGCAAGCGACAAGTTTGTTTTCAGATCCTTTTCATTATTCGGCAGGCGGACGATATCCATAGCCGGGACATTACCCCAACTGTCACGGATGTTAGTGTCCTGCGATAGTAGCAGAAGCGAATACAATGCAGACAGCGATGAACCAATTGATAGTCTCTCTTGGATTCGACTTGCAAAATCCTCAGCCGTCGACATATTGGACTTGTCGATAAAACTAGGTTCACGACCTTGAACAACCCAACCAGGCTTCCAGTTAGTCGATTTGATCGGATCCTTGCAATCTATTTGAATTCAGGACGGTCCCGTCTCACGACTAGATTAATGCTGACCTGACTTATGAGTGACCCAATGAACCCTTTGACATTCCTGCACGCGCGATTAGTCAACAAGTACAGGGGCCTGCCGGAAATGCCATGCCTTGGAGCAGTAAGATACCAATTTGCAGGAGCTGCAAGCTAGCTTTCCGGGCTGTTCGCAAGCGGCGTATTTTTCTACATCAACGTTGGCACACGGCAGTACCTCCAATGGCGGAAACCTGGGGGTCTTATTTGCTACATCGTCCATCATACCCTGCAGGCCACCTGTAGACAACGAATGGAGCACTTTGAGCAAAGATGGGCCAGAATCTTCAGGAGGCAGGATACGGATATTAGAAGACATGTGGTATTGCGCTGGGGAGGGGTAGAGGTCAGAAAGCGAAACTGTCGATTGAACACTGTCTTTGAATGCTACGCCTCGCCTCCAACATGTGGTAGAGAATACTTCGCCACGTAACCGTCCATGTATGCCAGGGGATCAGCGTCCTCCACTTTTGGGTATTCTTTGGCGCTCTGTCTCCAGAAGCGTCCCAAACCGCTACCAGCATGATTCCTAGAAAATGATCAATTAAAAACTAGGTGCGAGCGCGATGCAGTGGACAACAATGGACTGCAACGGGTCGGAAGCCATGGAGCAAGGAGCTGTCGGCAAGCCTTAAGGACTGGCCAGGGCTCGCGGGTGGTGTTAGTTTGCCAATACGGTGAGCAGTGGTCGTATAATGCAGATACCATGATCGTGTTGGCCATTGGAGCTCAACCGACCTTTAAGCTCGACTCAGTTTGACATTCCTTTTGCGGTGGACGACTTATGTGGGTTTCATTGTAGCCCACAACTATATAAATCATTAGGACCCTGGTATCTTTGACTCGCCCACCAAACATACCAAGATTCTGTTCAACTTCCTGGCTTCAATTTTCTGTACCCGATCCAACATACAATGGTCGCGACTTTTGGAAACGGAACCCTTGGACTCGCGGTCCCTCCATTCACTCAACATGCTATCTCTGTCTCTCTCCCAACCTGGAGAGACAATGTTGGTTATGAAGAGGGAGAAAAACGCGTTGTAGATTCGATGGTCTCGGGATATCCACGATTTTTTCTGCATCTAAGCATTCGAAAGGTGCGTTTCACAACTGGCAATATCTTCACGGAACTCATTGCGTTCAGCTTGCCAATCTATGCGAACAAAATTTCGGGGTGAATGGGGAGAAATGTCTGTTATGTCCTTCAAAGAAAATTGCAGACCAATGTCGAACGTTCATACTTTGCCGAGCCGCGCTGGTAGCAATCCCGGCTCAAGTTAGACTGGTCCAATACGCTATCCGGCCCGAGGACGCTTCTTCCCACCCACAGCAAAGTGCCGAATTGCACATAGCGCTCTTTCCTGCGAGCCTATCATCTATCGCCAAGCAGTTCTGGCAACATACCGGTCTGGGAATCTCCTCTCGCTTCGCTGAGTACTGCCTCTTCCTTTTGGCTAGCCAAGACAAGCACAGCCCACACTCACCATCTGCCTCGCCGACTCTCCCTCGTTCGCCTTCTAACAAGTATTACTCAGTGAAGCTTCCAGCAACGTGGATACCAGCAGGAGTAGTCAGCTACCCAACATACCTAGACAAGGATCAGGACAGATACCTTGAAGAACGATATGGACGTAACTTACCCCTCAGTTCTGCCGCATTCACAAAGCGTGCCCTCCGCGGACGTATAGCGGGTATTCTTGTCGGGGACAACGTGCCAGACGACCCCAAGAGATCTTGCGCTGGCACCCAGGACGCCGTAATCGGACCAAGCAGTAGAGGTGTTCAGGGCGTTAGTGAAGACGATGTGTTTCTTTTCCCTACCGGGATGGCCGCGATTTGGAATGCTCACCAGCTCTGCCTGCGAGCGCGCCCGTCGGGTAAGAGCGTTTGTTTTGGGTGAGCTGACTATTTTCCTCATAACGTCCCTTGTTAATGCCTTCGACCAAGATTTCCTTACATCGACACTCTCAAAGTTCTAGAGAAGTGGGGACCAGGAGCCCATTTTTTTGGTCATGGGCTCGGCTCAGATATCGACACCCTGAAAACTCTCCTCGACAAAGACTCTAGTGTAAACCCAACGAAGCCTCCAATTCTTGCTCTCTTCACCGAGTTTCCATCAAATCCGCTTCTGCGCTGCCCAGATCTTCTCCGCCTTAGGGCATTAGCAGATAAATATGACTTTTTGCTGGTCATCGATGATACGATTGGAAACTTCATCAACGTCGAGGTCTTACCATACGCAGATATTGCCGTTACAAGCTTGTCCAAGATATTCAGTGGTGACGCGAATACCATGGGTGGGAGGTAGGTCGCCAACATTTCAAAGTAATTCGCAACTCATTTTGGTATACAGCTTGGTCCTAAATCCGAAAGGACGCAATTACGCGGCACTGAAAAGTCATATGGCTGCTGCTTACGAAGATACGTACTTCGATGAAGATGCTCTGTACATGGAACGAAATTCGCGTGACTTTGCTCAACGAGTGCGTATCATCGATGACAATACTCAAGCTATCTGCGCATTCCTACGGTCGCGGTCGGCCGCGGAAGGCATGTCGTCCGCAGTCATCAAAGAAGTCTTTTATCCGAAGTACACGACCCCCAATAACTATCTGCGAAGCAAACTCCCCGAAGGAGGTTATGGTGGGCTATTTTCCCTCACATTTACTTCATTAGCCGCATCGAAGGCCTTCTTCGATGCACTGCCCTGTCAGAAGGGTCCCAGTCTCGGAACGAACTTCACGCTGGCATGTCCTTATACGATCCTTGCTCACTACACTGAGCTTGAATGGGCGGCACAGTATGGGATTGAGGAGGGATTAGTGCGGATCAGTGTGGGTATGGAAGAGAAAGACTTACTTCTACATTCCTTTGATTTGGCCTTGAAAGCCGCAGAATTCTCTGCCAAGTAGTTTTTCCTCTCTAGGACACATGACCTCGCAAGAGGATCTTTTACTTTCATCGCTGCACTCTCATGATGAACAGACCACAGTAATTGCAAGGACAGTCATGCGAGGGCTCTTTGCTGGTGAGCTGGTGAGAATCGAGGTTTATTTCTCGTATGCTTATTGCACACTTCTCTGGTGGCTGCCCCTATATGTCCCAAATTCACTTGCCATCTTCAAGGCGTTTTCTAGAACTAAATTTGCACTTTTTAGGTTCAATTGCTCATAGATGACATCGGCCGCACGGAAAACTTGCGTCCACAAGTTCAGCTTCTACTGTTGTTTATCTGTTTAGGTGCTATTCCCGTCCTTTGCCGGCGAAAAGGGCTCATGTTGATTCCCTTAGACATGTGCCAGCTTTTTTCTCTCGATGTATAGTAGGGGCAAGCGAGGGAACAACTTATCCGAATAATCCACAATTTTACAAACACAGGTGTTTATAGCAAATTTCATACGACCAAGCTCTCGGTGTGGAAAATTCAGTCAAGTACTATTTGGCTCCCAAACATTACATCGATCGAAAAGGGACCGATGGCCGTACATTCATACCGGTCGGCCCCGAGGCTCCAAACCGGAAAGGGATTTTTTCAGCCGATGAGTCCGAATGGTAAAGCGATCGGAATTGTAGCTATCCTTGGTCCATCTATAGTCCACTAACTTGTACAATCTACCAGCGAACGAGGTACTTTATCCCAAGCAGTGCAGTGTAGAAATTTGACAAACAACATCATAAATTCTTTGAGTGCTTCTACCCTTCTTCTATCCCATTCTCATCTTAGACTTGAGAAGGAGAAGGGCAAAATGTGATAGTATATACGGCGTTATTGCTGGAGGGGCACGTCCACAGTGCCGTGCCACTGGATTCATCATAGGCATAGCAATACGAATTCGGGCAGTTGCCCTCTGTATCATACAATGTTGTTAGAACAACATACATTCTCATGTTGATGATGATCATTGTACGCACTGAAGTAGCTGTAATACGCGACACCAGAGGATGGACAGGTTGCAGGGGTGTTGTATTGGCCGGTACAGCAGTTGGCCGAGTTACCTACAAGAAGCCAAGTCAGGAAACTCACATTGAATGTGTGGTTACTCACTCGGATTACCGTCCAAGTTAGCATCGCAAGCGCTCTTGCATCCGACGGGAAAGCCGGTCGAGTCGAAGGGTCCAATGAGGGGTGCCGGACCTATTGTATTGCGATCAACCATCTGTAACGTAGCGGAACAAATCAACACGAACAATTTGGGCCAAGATCAACTGCGCAGTCTGCGATACCACAACCCACAGTGTTTGTGATAGCGAGCGGCAAGTTATATCCGTCGACCAGGGAGACTACGACCAACTGTCAGGACAGTACTAGTACAGCGTCTGAGGATACAACCATCATAGTAGTCCACACCATTGGCGTTAAGCGTGAATTCTGCCAATGAAGCAGGAGGGACACCCTTTGTCACGTGTCATTCATGCTATTCAGGATAATGTGACCAACCATACCGGGTTAACACACTGCAAACCGCCATTGCAACCACCATCAAGGCAGGAGTTAGGGCCCGGGTTGGTGCTGAAGTCACAGTCTCGGCGACCCTGGAAAAAAAAAGTGAGATGATGGCAATACTGCCATATGCTAACATACCCAGATTCTGCCAGCAGTCCAAGTACTCGGGACCTTACAAACAAGGTTCAGATAAGTATCACATGAAGGGGAAAAAATAGGTTATGGGTTATACTTGGAATGTTACGGAGGTGTATGCTGCAGCCTCCCATCTTTGGAGCATATTAGCATGCGCACAACATCAAGAGAGAAGCGGCGTACCCAGTAGGGTAGTTAGGACTAGTGCCCGTGCCCGTGAACAGCGCCGGCCTTGAGACGTTGTCAGTAAACTCAGTCATCCGCGACGCTCCACTTACCAGACGGTAAAAGGGCAGCCGTTATAGACGATCAGAGTGCGTTGCGCCACAACCCCAGATATGAGTGCGAGGGACGAGACGAGAGTCGACTTTATCATGATAGAGCACACAGGAGGACTTGAAGAACAGAAGCTTCTTGCTGCAGGATTCGGTGAGTCCAGTGGTTTTTATACCTTGCAGATTGCCCGGGAATGTAATCCAGTATGGAGAAGGTAAATTTGCAACACTGCACGGTCCCAGTGGTAGCATCTGATGGATAGGTACTACATCCGACGCGGCAAGTGACTACGTATCCGCCGGTCAGGGAACACCGGTCTTTGAATGATATCGAAGAAAGACTTACGACCTAACAACGAAGGGTATCAACGCTACATACCATCGAACTATAGTTCTTCAATGCTGCGTAATCGATCGGTAGTACACACCCAAATCTCATATCGACGACAATAGCGCACAAAATAACCGGGGTTTGTAGATGCGGGAATTCAGACACACCTAGACCCTTTAGAAAACAGGTCCACTGACCTGTTTTCATGCGTCCTCTGATCAGTTCCATTTGGATGAGTGATGCTATGCAATCACATGTTTACAATGCGCATGGCAGCACTTGCTCGCTCCCATCAACGCACGAAGACCTGCGCCATGTGATGCGAACAACGGTTTCACCTCACCACCCCACGTGTGCGCAGCAGTGCAACACAAACACTACCGCCCGTCTCCTCCACGGCCATGACACCAACATTGTCGTCATCGTCAACGCACCACCACCACCGCAACAACGTGTGGGATGATGCAGCCACCGCGGCGTCCTCACAATCACAACCAACCTGCAGCCTCGACCCTCCCCTCCCCGCAAGTTGTCTCAAGCCCAATGGCTGGACACTTCCTCAATGGGGTCAGCAATTGCGTCATTTGACGGCATCGTCAGAAATCAAGCGCCATGTGGATGGTAGTACGAAAGGTGCTCACTTGTAGAATGGAATCACAACATTAGCCAAGTTGTCACTGAGACCTGACTGGCCACGTCTGAGGAGGAAGCCCATGAAAAGAGGATGATAGTCCCTGATGCGCAATGGTCCAGACGCTGTGGAGATGGAGTGTTGAGACCATGTTACTCACTCGGACCGTGAATGGTGATATGGTCACTAGACATGATGGTGACGCGAAACAGCCAAATTGGCTTGCTCAACTAATGTGAGACAACGGTCACCAAGGTAGTTTTCAGTCAATATCAGTAAAATGAAATCTAAGTACAGTGATTGCCACTATAACTCGTCGTGCGGAGATGGTTCGTTCGCGGGTGAATGCGAGTTCGTCCGACCTCCAGCCAGTACGTTCGAATCTGCCGTCGCCACGCTCGCGTGAATCTTGCCCTCGGAAGCAAGTCGACGCGCGAACTGGGCGATCTCGCTATCATATCTCTCCCATTCCGGAATCTGACGCGCTCGCGACAGCTTTGGTTCTTTCTGTGTTCCAATCGATGTGTGAATGGGGTGTTAGCAGGACGTTCGCTGGGTCAACGTACCGTGAGGGGATTTTGACACAGGTCGATTGTCTTCGCACGATGGAGTCTGTCTTTGCTGCCTGTCATTGAGAAACATCTTCAATATCGTATCCAACGTAGGGTGTCAAGCGGGCCACATACACCAAGTCTCACACTGAATGACTCTCATGAGTACTTTATCCTTGTCGGCAGTCAGGAGGGGCTTACCCATAACCAATCTTCATGCAAGGAATGCTGTCCTAACATCAGCAATTATCCAACTCGAGACGAGTTTGACTTACGATCGGAACTTGAGCTTGCAAATTATTGGGGAGGTCTCAATTCCATGCCGTCAGTTAGCTTGTCCAATGATGTGACGGACAACAAACCTTGGTCCAAGTTTGCTAGTGAATTGGGATCTTGTGACAACATTTGATACGATCCCCGAAGGAGGTCCTAAAGCAACGCTAAGCATATGAATCTCGCCCTTCTCGTCGGTGTGCTCACCCCAGCAGCCATCTGTATCCGACCGTCAATCGTCGGAAAATGGAGGTGAAATTCGTATAAAAGGGCAACTCACTTGACGGAAGCGGACAAGGTCTACAACATATAGGGCGCTTGTGACGACATGAGGGCAACGAAAAGCACACTAAGACGAAAATACCTGATATGGTAAGGTCTACCGTCCAAGAAATCGTGCCAGTAGCCCGTTTTCCAGAAGCGGAACCCTTCCATGTCATAATTATCATCCCCCATCGGCGTATAGCCGTATGGTGCTCCATGGAGGTCCAGATCAACCAATTCTTGGAGGTCTGCCCGCACGATCTGATCAGCATCGACAAAAATCACCTTTTTGAGATTCATCGGGAAGAGAACGTCCAGGAAGAGGATTTTGTAACCCCATATGATGCGCTGCTTCTCTTTCTGTGCCCTTAACCACGATGGCCACTTGTAAGTCACCAGCTCATATTGAAAATCATATTCTTTTGCCATGTGAGGTATGAATTCCTGGTGGTTTGTCAACATACGACACAACGATCCAGGGCTTGAGACACTTACAAGGAAGGACGGGGAAAGGAAGTTCTCGATAAACCAAAACTTGACGCTGCTGTTGGTATTACGCAGCACACTCAAGATCATGATCGAAGCAAATCGCTGCCGCAAGACTTTTTAAAACCCAATCACCAAAGCCTAAATCGATTTTACCTCGTATAACAAGCCAGACGCCACAGTGAATATGTTGATGTCAGCTTGACTGTTGCCCTGTTTCTGGACAGCCTGGGTATTTTTGTCATCCGATTTCGGCGTAAAGAACGATGACACCCTAGTGTGAATCGTCAGCCAAGGATCAGCGATACTCTCACAATGCTTACTTGGACAACCAGTTTTCCACAGTATTCTCCTCATCGTGTGTAGCATGCAACCCGTCCAGGACGTCCAGCCTCTCCATACCAGGTTTTCGAGCCAGTCGCGGGTATAAAGTAAGTCCGTCAAAATTCATTACCGTCAACTCATCGCCAGCTTCAGTGACCGACGGACTATTCCAACCCTCGCTCCCGACACTCTCTAGCTCATAGATATCTCTCCCGTGCCCTTCCCTAATCTCCAGTCGGAACGTTCCCGGACGTGCCTTAAATTGCAGGTACCCCAGATTGGCGACGACTTGCGTGTCGTCGACAATCAACCCGTCCTTGGCGGTGATGAGTTGGAGCTGGACACCTCTGGGCGGGCTGACGGTCTTCAATTCGCGCGCGTGTCCTTCCACAACGAGATAATCGAGTGCAAAGAGCGCCTGGATGCCTTGCGACTGGTCTTCAGGTGAGAGTTGGGTGAGTTGAATATTGTCAAGATCATATAGAGCTTCGCGTGGGCGAACGAGCCAAGAAGGTGGAACATCCATGCTCAAGGTGTAAATCGATTCCCAGGGAAGGTCGTTAAACGTGACCTGTGCGGGGATTTCTTGTCTGCAACACAATCAGGGTCGGAAGGTCAGGTCAGGGAACAAAATACCCGTCTGCATCATATTTAAGACGTGGGGCAATGTTGTAACGATAAAATCTTTTGAGCGGTATCTGGTATCGAGGGCCGTTTAGCATGAGTTGACACTGCAATAGCATTTTGGCACCTCAGTCAATTGGGTAGGATTAAAGTAGACTTCAAAGTAGATATCGGGGAAGAGTTCAGGGGACTGCTAGAGAACGATCAATTCTCGTTACGTGACATACCACAATGTCAAACATACCGCCAACACTGTCGACCACCGCTGAGCCATTTCACTCAAGGGGTCCACCAGGATCGCAATGTGACTCTGAGCCTTACGGGGGTCACCGATGCTAAGTTTACTACGAACGGTATGAACAAAAATCCAAAAAGTGTAAGTTAGAAATTTCACGTATAGTTGCTCGAAAGCAAGCGATAATTGTGCGTGCGGGGTTTGAGTGCAGTGTCAAAGAGACCGACTTCAGACGGGTCGGGTTGCTGATCAGCGTAAATGACGGATGATGCCATAGAAATCAAATCTGCACGCTTGGATCTAAACACGTGCCATGCACACATGAATTCTCTCCAGAAACCGGCAGAATGGCAAGACTCACGCATCAATCGTACTTTCTCCTGCGAGAACATCATCAATGGCCTCGGCTACTCGCCCAACACGCTGCTTGATTTCAAAACCTTCCAGCATCTTGAAATCGTCTGCATCAAATCCATAACGTGAATCAAGGGGGCCAACAAGCTGTTTTAGGAGGCCGAGGATGAGATCTAATGCATGCAGCGGCTTACGCATAACGTACACGTCCGTTAATTAAGACAGCTCTCTGTCCAGGTTGGAGTCCCAGCTGCCGAGCAACTCGCCGATTCGCTTGCAAGGTGTGGGTAATACCGCCAGGTGTAGCTTCCGTTCCTGTTAAGGTAAAAGGGTGCTGTCCTTGCACATTTGGATGGTTTGATCCATCGGTTAAAGCCTCCAAGATGCGCCAAGGAGGTGCATCCCTGAGAGTGCCCGCATCAAAAAGAGTGGATATTAACGCGGAAGCAGCCCCAGTTGTCTTTGCGTCAGAGTTGTGAACAAATGTTACCCGAGCTCTGACCGAGTGGGTCTAGACCAGTTAAGTGAAGATAAGTGTCGGAAAAGTACCAAAGCAAACTGCGGTTACCATGAATTCGAGGGATTCCTTCGCCAGTTCGAGGCCGTCATGTGTATCAAAATCGGCAATGACATATATCGTCACTGCAAGATCCTCACCCTGACCTACTTTTCATGAAAGTGGCGGAGCGAAAGATGAGAAGTGGTACGCACTTGGGACAACAAAAGAGCCATCTGTTGTCGAAAAATCAGCTTCGGAGAACACTTCGGGTAAGTTGAACATCTGTAAGCTGTTCCCATCAAGCGCATGTCCGCGACTAGAAGGGCTGTCGACAAGAATATATGGGTTCCGACGCCAAAGTGTTGAAGGAAGGTCATAGAAGAACGTTGGCATAAGAGAAATATCACTATCTGTGATCTCGCCAAGGTACACCTTTGGGAATGTCAGCAACGCGCCAAAAAGTATACGTTACACGAACCATCTCCTGAAGAATCTGTAACTGCGTCGATATTTCGCTAGCCATCTGTTGAAGTATGTTCTGCAAAAAAGAGCTTCGTTGACGCGCTCTGAGATGGATGACGCCACTTACATCGTTGATGGTAAAATACCTTCCATTGACAAAGGCGTGGCCCTTTCCAGCAACTTCAACGCGTAAACCTAATCTTCGGCCGTACTTTTGGGAGCGAGAAATGATGTCCTCCCCAGTTATCTCATCGATGAGTGGAATATTGCCTCGTGCAACTCCAGAAAAATCATCTTGAGCACCAAGCGAATGGAATATTTCCTTTACTATTTGCCACGATAGACCTGACAGTCTACGCTCCACATGAGCACGTGAAATCTATGGAAATTTGTTAAACTCTCGGTAAAAATGAGTTGAGACCTACATACTCCTTGAATGAATGTTATCATCCGATCGCGTCCGTACTTTTGGTTGATATAATATACAAGTCGAGCCATCTCAACACCTGGTAAAGAATGAACACTAGTCGGCATACATTGGGTTTGTGGACTTACTGTCACCCTCGCCATTGGGGACAAGACCCCATCTGACGGGGAATCCTCGATCCACAAAGTGATCAGACAGACTAGCGAGAAGCGACAGAGCCCGTGTTTGTGATAGATCAAGGACGAATATCACATTGATTAGGTTCTGCCGAATTCTACACATGGGTGAAAAAAGTGACATCGTGCGGACGCGGAGAAGCTGGGAATCGTCGTATTCTTGGTCAGAAATGCAGGTCAAATTGCAAGGAGTCATACGAACAGCTTGCAAAGATGGATCGAAATTCGCGTAGCGAGCATCTGCGACAAAGTCATTCCAATATAATATAGTACCTCCGCCTTCTTGCCGATCGCTTGCGTCAACGAGCCCTTCAAGATACTGGGCGATCTTTGGTTGCAATGAAAAGACTTTCTTCTCTTCGTCGAGATCACCCGTCCGAGCCTGGGCCTTTACAGAGCCGTGCGTTGAGGAATCCGGTCTCGGGGGTGACGAGTGAACGGGGTGCATAAGGAGCTGAATCGCCTGCTCCGCGGTCAAACCTAAA
This sequence comes from Boletus semigastroideus, assembly GCA_038090295.1. Lineage (NCBI taxonomy): Eukaryota > Fungi > Basidiomycota > Agaricomycetes > Boletales > Boletaceae > Boletus > Boletus semigastroideus. Next base: position 2,552 of record JBBPMK010000031.1, on the reverse strand, counting down.
TCAACAAGAGATGTCACCAGTGTACGCTCGCGTCGCAGGGTGCGCAATAACCTAGGTATGTGACATCAGTTTATCGGAGTCGTCGAGCTATGAGAAGATCCCACCCGAAGATACCGGCGGCGCTGCCCTCGTTTTCGTCGAGAATGCGACCGTTGACCCAAGCCATATTCACACCTGGGGCAGCCTTCACCGAGTTATCGTAGACTTCGTCCCTTAGCTCCTCAGAGACTTTCACTTTGCGCGCGAGCGACGTTGCATAGAGCGGGAATGAATTTGTAAGTGTTTGAAATAGCTCTGTGGTCGAGAGGGGGTTATCCCAACATTGATGGTCATGCAGCAGTTTCATATGGTGGTTGTCGGAGAATGCCATTATGAACTGAATCGCCTTTTCACCAAGATCTGAAAGTGGTGTGAACTATTTTCCGAGCCAAGTGGAATCATGGAACGAACCCTCAATCTCTTCGGATGTCAATGGTTCCCCATTCGCTGCCCTCGTTTCCGCGTCTTCGTCGACGTACGGTAAAGAATCGAAAACACAGGCGAGAAGTCCTTCGTTCGAGGAATGTAGATTCCTATTTTTGGTGGACTCATTCGGATCCCGAGTAAACCCTTGGGCTCGATGTTGATTTCTATCATCGAGAACGAGATAATCCATTTTCTTGAGGTCGAGAGAAACACCATATCCGGAGAGGTGACTTGAAAGTTTTCCATTCCCGTGCTGTGTGGTTCCTCGTGCCCAACGGAGAACATATTCGACTTTTGGCGCCAAGCTGACAAGTGCTTCGTGGATAGGAAGGAACGACGGCGCAGTAGGATCCGCAAAGTGGATGGCTGTATATGGTGGGTCCTCTAGAGATGACGGGATTCGACGAAGATGGTCGAAAGGAAGATGCTTTGGCTTTTCAACAGCAATGCCATCACTTTGGGAGTTGGCGAGCTGAAGAAGTGTCTCGGCATCGCAAACTATTTGGCCATACCAGTCAACCCAAGACGAGCACTGAGGAGTGTGAAGCTTGTTGCTGCCTGCCAAGTTTGCAATGTGACGGTCATAGTGCTCTGCAGATGCAGCCAAACGGGGTGTCAAGGCATGCAGTGCAAGACGAATACGAGCAGAATTGAGGGCAACGGAATGCATATGCTCGGCCGCAATAGCAAACACGGCGTTATGGGCAAGTTGAGGTGTAGAGGGACGCTCTGTGAGGGACAAGGCAGAGAGTATAGGGAAGAGGACTGAAGGGTCCTCCATTGCGACTGCTTCGCTAAAGGCCAGGTGAATGAAGTTGAAGAGGATTTGTCCGAGACTCACAATGCTTCGAGTAGTGGATCACTGGGGGTGAAAGAGGATTGAACGGAGACCGTGACGGGCGGGGACGCGCCATGAACACTGAGGACACCGAGGACTATGCCAGTGAGGGCAAACAAGGTGTCTCTCATCCTCGTCGCGGTCGTCGAAGACAATTCGTGCCGTGCCTCGACACGTCTGCTAATCACGTGTCATTAGTGCGGCAAATACCGAGACTCCGCCCAAACACCGGAATAAAAGACCGACGCGCCACCTTTCTCTTCCTTCACTCACGACAGCTCGAAAGCTACGAGGCTCAGCACGCACAGGACGCGTCTTTCGCGTTTCTCTTCTTCTGAGCGGGAAGGTCTGAGCATCGCAGTCATCCTCGATCGTCTCTAGCCGGGACCAGTCTTCACGGCCTGAGCGACGTACCAGAAAACCAGTCGCCACTTGCGCAATGGTTGACTTTGAAACGCGTCGCGGTGACTGGGTGGGTGTTTCCTTCCCACTACTCAATTTCGTGTTCTCTATCGCGGCGACTGCGTCCTTGGACGCGAACATGGCTGTCAGTTTATGTTGGGGCGGATCGCCCTGCTTAGCTGTAACGGGTTTTCTTCTTACATGATTCGGTCTTAGCAGGCCGGAAGAGGAGCAGCCAGACTTTCCGTCGCTGCTGAGCATCCCGCCCATCTCTCGGGCTTAGCATTTCCATGGTTCATATGCCTTGCTTCATGACCTCCTCATGCTTGGTCAGCCTCTAGTGGACCCCTACGTCCACTTCATTACCTGTGGGGTTATCCCCCACTTACCCCCAGCCATGTTGTCTTTGCTGGCTCGCCAGTGTAACAAGGGTCGTTTCATTCACCGAAATGTCTGTTGTATGCCGTACGAGGAGATGAGCGGAATTGCCGTCTTGGCGAAGGACACCCATCCTTGAGTTCACTTCGTGGCTCATGATCCTTGTTGGTCATGAACTCGATTCAGACTACTCTTGGGCTGTCGTGTTTTGTTTACTTTATCCCCTCTTCGAGAGGTGCAGCACTCTGGTCAAGCACTCTGCATTTTTGTAGTCTTGGGTATAATGTGATGTCATTCCCTGGACCACAATTGTGCAAGTCGCCCATCTGAAAGGTACGTCATGTGTTGGCTGACTGTACAGTTCTCTCTGACACCTTGAGTGGATTTGATATTTGACCCGGGACTATGATATATAGTATGTTAGCCAAGTGGACCTTTGTGTTACATGGCGGCTTTTGTTGTTGAGAGA